>OMNV01017907.1:0-14630 GCA_900303265.1 Brotula barbata
AGCATGTACTCATTCATGTATGGCCCAATATGTGACAGGTTTACCAAGTGATCCTGTCCATAGCGTACATATTTGCAGGTCATATCCATATTTATTTTATAGATACATCGGCTATTTTGAAGTGGTAAAAAGAATGCTATTTATGTAATTTCAGCATTTTTTTCAGCAGTGAGTGGGCTGCAGTAAAAGCTTAACCTGTTAAGCGGTTACAGGAAAAGCTGCTCTGCAAGTCATTAATGGCCGAGGCTACGCTACATCCATCCATCCATTATCTATACTGCTCATCAAACAAAAGCATGCATACAGGTTTACGAGGAGCGGGTTGTAATGCTGTGTATTACTCAACATTTGCAGAAAAAGTCACTATAAATTCTGCAAACTTGTTAGAAGTCTGTATCATTGACATCATGTGATTTCCTGCCACCTGTAGGATAACTGTTATAGATTTTGTCCATCAATACTATCTACTACTGATCATTTCCCCATAACTTAACTAAATCACCATCACTGTGACACAACTAACCGGCTCATCGTATCGTATCGTATCTTATCTTATAGTATCTTATACTATCTTATAGTATCTTATCTTATTTTATTAGCATCTTATTGTATCTTATCGTATTGTAATGTAGCGAATCGTATCGTCATATTAACCAAACATTTGCAAAAGGTAAAAGTCTTTAGGTAGAAAATGGATTAAAATCTGAATTGAACATCTTAAACTAATCAAGATACTACAGATTTAGACGTGGTGGTAAACCATATGGTAATAATGCTTGTAATACACTTAGTCAAAAGTGTGAATGACGAACATTATCTCAATGGGGGAAAGGGAACATGCGTGTTATGAATTATGTCTTTTTTTTTTTCCAGTTTTTCTAAATTTTAATTGTTTTTGCTGTGTCTGTTAACACTGAGTATGCATTCATTGATAGAGGACTCAGGATGGGGACCTCACCGTGGCTGTGTTCACTGTTTGAAGATTGCAGAGTAAAACACGGCATAAATGCATTAGGTGGTTGTCGGTGTGTTTGCACAGCATATGTGGATTTGTTCCGTGTGTGCAAACATTTGCGGAAGCATATTATCTGTATGTTCTGTGACAATCGCTGTGGGTACACAGTCCTGCTGTAGATTATTGCTTTGTAGTGCGACAGTCTGCTTACCCAGTGCCTGTTTGTGTCCATAATCAGGCCCCAGCACCACGTGCCAAGAGGACTCGTGTGCCAACCAGGGTGTGTGTCTTCAACAGTGGGAAGGCTTCAGCTGTGACTGCACCATGACGACATTTGGCGGACCTCTGTGTAATGACGGTAGGATCCTGCTTCCTTATTGGGATGTAAAATGATATCTGATTTTCTGTGGTATCCGTCATGGTAGGCCACACAGAGTCAAACAGTCGGTGACTCATTTTATTTTTTATTTTAATTTTATTTTCTTGCGTACTGTGACCCGTTTCTGCTTCCACTTACTCCAGCACCGCAGAGCACATGGAGTGAAAATGGGCCATTTTAGAGCACTGTCACTTTAAGGCCCTGTTTTGTAAAGCTGTTCTCTTCTGTTGAGTTGTGTATGTTTGTGCATAATACATGACAGGAAAATGCACATGGGAGGTGAATTTGTTGTCATATATGAAATCCCTGGACACAACACTGAAACATGACCAGTATCACAAGATAACATCTGGAAGAATGATCACAAAACTATGGAAATTAAGCGAGAACACCAGTGAGGCAAACACAACCACATGGTTATGATGTGAGGTCTACATTCATTTTATTATACTATAAAAACATAATATATCCCCTTTAAGTCCCAGAAATCACATATACAAAATACCAAACACCCTCAGTGAGCAATGCATGCTCTCCATCTGCTACTCTAATAATAGCATTGAGGAAATATTGCCTAGTAAAATTGGTGTCAATAGCAAAGCAATATTTATCTCCATCTATCACAGCATTTAGTGAACAGAAATTCATAAAATCTGACCCCTGTGCACTGTAAGCAAAGATGACACTTTAATTAAAATCCACAGGTCTGCCATTAGCTGTAACTTGTCAATGGTATATTTTCAATTTAACTGGAGTAAAAATACAGACTTGAGCACCGGTCCATTATTTCTATTCTGACTGTTTATCGTCGGGAGTCGAGGCTTGTTTTTGAGAGTTAAACTCTAGACTTTGTGGGTCTGTGATTTCCACATTTGTGACACCTGGCAGACTGATTGTTAACACTCATTAAAGTTTGAGCAATGAACCAACCAGAAAGGAGCATCAAATTTAGAAGCATACATAATTTGACCAGAAATTACCTTAAGGTATACACATTTTGAGTCCCACGACACGACTTAAAAAGTGTTGTGATATTAATCTGTCCTAAAGATAGTCAAGCGGAAATATGCCGAGTGACTGTGTTCTCATTAATGTTTAGCTGCCGAGAGAGCTAAGATAATGTCTGCCCCACCTCTAGAAAAATGGGCTACTTTCTTATGCAAAATATGCACAAGGGATTCAGCGTGGCCATTATTTTCTGCTGCGGAGGTTCACACAGCGAGGGGTGAATAAGTGAATAAGCACTGAACTGCATTAAGGAAAGAAGAAGAGCAGAGTGGACATGCTGGAAATGACACAAAAGCAGAGGATGGTGCACCATAAATGTTAATGCATTCTGTGTCCGATAAGACCCTCATCTTTTGTTATCAAGGAAGCGTTAATAGATTCTTCTGTAGCCTTACACTCTGCACATATCTGCCGGCTATGATAACACTAAAAGGATTCTTCTGTCCAGGAGATGTGAGCTGGAGTGTGGCGCCGAGCCCTCCTCTGCTCCTTTTACTCTCCCCTTTATTCCTGCGGCCGCGCGGAGTGTAGGGTTACATGGGAGGTGCTGAGGGATATTTTTGATGCCGAACTCCCTGTGAACTTGCCTTTTTGCGTTAAAGGGAACATCCATATTCATCCTGAGTAGACCCACAGAGCTCATTTACAGCTGTGGGAGAGGACACCCATGCATACATTCATTATAATGTATGGAGCCGCTCTCCACGTTCCTGCTGACCACAGGAAATGATCGGACGGATCAATGAACAGGCCCAGAGGATGGAATATGTAACCACAAAAACACACCTTTGGTAGAGACCGTCGTTTCTGAGAGTCTTTCAGATGGTGATGCAAGACCGTCTCACTCCAAATAAACCGACGAGTAGGCAAGCCAGGCTGAAAATGGCTGGGTTTTATCTGTGCTGATGGATTGTCATGGGGATAAGGGGGGAGGGGGGGTGAGAAAAAAAAAAACATCAGAGTGGAAAGTATCATGTTTTACCAGATATATTTGCATACGCCGAAATGCAGGCAATTTTCAACAGAGCAATGGGTCTCCGAGAAAGCAACCCACATGTGGAGCTCGCTGCCTTTCCACATATTTCTCTAGTGGGAAGTCTTTGCACTCTGCCTTCACTCATGAAGGAAAAAAAAATCCATTTCACAGCCCCTGGTGCTGGAATATTTACAGCCAGGATGTGCTTTACAGCTGTCAGTCAGAAGGCATCGGGGAATAAATCTTATTTCTCAACATACAGAACCCTTTCTTCTTCCTGTAAATTCAAACTGTTAATATTATTGACCAGAGTTCTGCATATTTACAGTACAAGCCTTTATATATGCTTTTTATATAATAATAATAGTAAAACATTAACTGTTTTTCAATTTCTCACTCTAATGTTTCCTGATGTTAAATGTGAGACCATTTATCAACTTTAAGTTTGGATCTTCCCCCTGCATAGAAATGATCCAATTTGAACACACGTTTGATATCTCTTTCTTTGTGACAGCGAATATAAATCATCTCGGAAAAGGTGGAAATTGGAAAAACACAATTATCTGTCACGTTTTGGGCGACATATTTTGCGAGTGAAAAAGATCCGACTAACATCTTTAGCATGCACAAGCACATTAGGATAAAAAAAATGAAAAAGGAGACAAATATTTTGGAGCAGCACTGTGGCGTTCCGTTTGGATGGATTTTGACACATATGAAAAGAAGCCTTAAATCTACTAGGATATCCGTAAACACAGAGATGTCCTCTGGGTATCTTCATGAACACACCCCTGAATGATCAGGATGAGTCTGATTTCAAGAAATTGAAGGTGAATGTGACGTATAATGAGTTAGGTGTTTGTGTGTTTAGGGGGGGGGGGGCAGATGGAGGCCGTATTAGAGACTGTGACTGTACTAAAGTAAGTAAAGTAACTGTCCACACAAAGTGCTTTTTTGAGTTTGATGCCAGTTCACGTTGCTATTATGCACTTGTGTCTTATCTGTATAATGTCCAGTGGAGTTTGATAAAGTGTTCTACTTTCCATTGAGAGGACGATTGTGTGTGTGTGTGTGTGTGTGTGTGTGTGTATGAATGGGACTTGAACTGTACTTTGTTGGTCCTCGGGGATTTTTGCTGGCTGGGTTAGGGTGAATGTAATGTAATACTCCCAGACAAACACAATGGTGTTTGCTGTTGAGTGGAAGTGGGTTACACGGAGGCTACATTCAGGGGGATGCAAGGCCTTCACGCAATTTTGGTCTCGCTCGGTTGACCCTCCACCAAGTCGGCCAGCCTGAGCTATTAGCGCCATGTCAATATTGTATCAACAATGGGGTTTGTGTGCGAGTCCGGTCTGTGCCGTCCATGCCCGAGGGGTAGGAAGGAGGCCGCACTCGCTCGAGCTCTAATGTGTCCGAGTCAATGCTCATTCCTCAGACTTTGTACTTTGAGAATAGGCTGTCTGGGCCCCCCTGCTGGGTATCCACGACGTGGTCTGGCATTGACTGGTCTGATTTAAAGTCACTTACTCCTATTTCTGTCATGTATGGTCTGAAACACAGTTAGAGCATCCACAGAGGGACCTACACTTCAACGTGTTTGTGAGAAAAATATGAAAAAATCCTCTTTAATAATCAACATTTAAAGTGACAACAGACAATATATTTGTTTACATCATCCATTTCCCAAAAAAATACAGAGAGAGCACTCATACTGTGTTAACCTCAGAGTCACATTTATTATTATATTTATGATATAAAACCAGTCTTGAAATGTCTAAAAAGTTTTGTCCATGCATTGTACAGTCTTATAATGGACATAATCTTTTTTTTTTTGTCTTTGATACATCTCATCAGAATTCTCTCTTCTTTTGATAGTAAATTAGCCTTGTCGAAGGATATTTAATATCATACTTTAGGATCAATATCTGTACTAAACTACACCTATTGTTAGTTTATCATAAAATGCCTCATGTCTGATGTTTATTTATTTCATTAGTTATATATTCTCATTAAAATGATTGTTTCAGTTTCCAAGAAAAAAGCAAAATGTCAAGAGATGTTAGATGAAATTGAAGGTGGATGGAAAAAAATTAAAAATAATCGTGTATGAGGATTCCAATCAATCTCAAAATCCAAATTAGCTGAAAAATACATTACAGTCCATGAAATATTAAAAAACACCAGGCCAGGAGATGAGGGATACAGAAAATCAGAAAATAAGCATGCAGTGCTACAGAGCAGTAAAATGAAATCAGAACAGGAAGACACAAAGATGACATACAGTTGCTGACCTTTACAGTACACACACACACACCTAAACACACAGTAAAGTACAACAAGCAGTCCAAAGAATTACACCAATTAGTTTAGTTCCAATCAATATGAGGGGACAGTGAGTCCAGCTGAGGACTCCATGGGGAGGCGAGACGCTGGACGGAGGAGACTGCTGTCACATGGAACTAACGTCCTCTCAGGCTTGGATGTGGTCCGCTCTTAATGCAGCTGAGTGAAACAAATGTCTGGATCTGAAAATATTTGGGCTGCGGTGTGTAAAGAACGCTTGGCCTGGCTTTATACAGCGACGGAGCGATGGCGCCTCGGGTAATTCTGTGTGCTCACTTTATTAATCATTTCCCAGATGTGCACACACGTATGCACACAAGCATCACAGCACATCCACTGCTGTGCTGCAAGGATGGTTTGGGATGAACCTGTTATCTTCGAATATACACTTAAACAGGAAGTTAGCCTTCCATGACATAGATAATGTTCAAATATTAATCAGTTCCCCAAATGAATGAACCGTTAAGATGTTGCAGTTGCGAGGGATGTTTGTAATCTTAATCCCATTTGAAGTTCCATGTCATTCCGACACCAATAAACACGGTGGAATCGATGAAAGGCCCCCTTTGCTGTACATCTCTCCCAGTTGAAAACAGGATTATTGAAATAAGTTTCTTAGCCGCTCGGAGACCCATCTTTTCCAAAATAGGCCACTATTTCACTGCAAAGCAATCAAATTGATCCTGTGCTTCCCCCCGGGTGGAATGGATGCTTGTTTCTCAGTCCACTCAACCATAAATGCATTGTTTTCACTGTCAGCCTTTCTTCTCTCTCTTTGTAGCGGCGGGTTTGGAACATGACATTTCATTTTTTTCAACCTGAGCCTCTGCCTCTGCCAATAAAGATGACGAGGACAGGAGAGAAAGATCATATTTTCACTTCCGGTCCAGATTAAATCGTATTTCATCATCTGAATCGGACCGTGAGTGTGTTTTATAGTACGCTTGAATATATATTACATAGTATATTGTATGCGTATTGTATTTTAGTGCTGGAAGCTATTTGGGAACATGGTAGTTTTCCACATAATTCCAGATGGGTACTGAGTAATATTTCTTCTGCCAACCTACTTTAAGAAACATTAGCGTAATATTGCAAATGTGTCAAATATTATGAATACTGTAGTATAATATAAATAATTCCCTGTCTTCTTTCACTTTGACTTTCTCTCTCTCTAACTACAGTTTATCACCTCTCAAATCTGTATTAATGATGACGATCTGGCCTAATTAATTATTTTAATCGTATTTTTTCATGCAGATTGAGTGTCTGAATTTAAATGGGTTTCTATGCCATGAAATTGAGCCTTTATGTGGGGAAAGGCAGTTGGCATGGAAACCAGGTCTCCTTTCTTCCCTCTGAGAATGCTGTAATATCACTGTAACTTTGCCCAAACGCGCTGTCTGTGATGTAGGATGTGGTGTTGCATCTCAAACATCTTTAATCAGCCTGCTTGTCCTGTTGCACGCTCGTAAATGTGACTTATACGCACAATAGTGTGAATAGTTCACTCGGCTGATTATAGAACTTGGCGGTAAAGAAGCATGATCAGAGATTTGCTTGTTATCTGATGTAACAATAGCATCATGCCGCCTCCGTGACATTAGTATGGAGGAGCAGTAATCTGTGGCAGATGCTGGATTGGCTGTTAAACCCCAACTGCTCCTCATAAGGTGTAACTGAAGTCTGGAGCATCTCCTTCAGCAGCACAAACAGTACTCAGCGGAAGAGAACGCGGCAGTGAGTTTCCATGAATTACAAGAATTTACGAGTTATTTTGCGTCAATGAACGCTAAGCGCCGACTTATCTTTGGTTTCATATTTCTGTCAAGTCTGTTAACAAAGAGCGAGGGCTGGAATGCAGTGGTTAAGGAGTGTGAAGGAGTCCATCGGAATTGGATCAGGTGATAACGAAAAGCGCAGGGAGAGGTTTTATTGAACGCTGCACTGTGTCTCCAAAGTACAAAACTGTGCAAATATCAAGATTTCCCATCAAAATTAATGTAAAAAGGTCAAAGCCAGGAACATCTGCATAATAATAACATCTGTGGAGTAATCAGAAGCTCACCTGTCACTTCCCCGTTTGGAATGATTGCGGTGCGCTAGTTAGAGCTGGATCCCGTGAGGTGTGTCTTTAATGGCAGCCCTGGGGGTGCATGTTGATGGGAAATAAGAAGCTGCTGTTTTTCCACAGCATTGTATTAATTAAAGTGTTTACTGGAAGACAGAGCATCCGATAAACTGCCCTGCTGACACACTCATATCCACCTCTCTTGTAAAATCAGACGATTGAACGTCACTCTCGGGAAAACTGTGGCACCAATCTAAAACAAAGTACTTATTAATAGTACATTTCCGAATGATGCAAAACGATGCCGGGTAATTTTTGCTCCATTGTGACCCATAGCGATACTCTAGTTGACTTAGTGGGCAATAAATTTGTGTGCATGTGTGTAAGTATCAGTTTATGCAAACGTGGGCCTGATGGATCAGGATGTTGACATCGAAGGGCTCCGGCTGTGAAGGCAGAGCTAAGCTTTGGTCTAAAGGGACGGGCCCTCAGACTCCTGCTCTGACACGTTGACATGTCACATCTGTCCAGCTGTGACTGTGCAATCTAATGGTGTTTTTCCACTGAGCTGGATAGAGCCGTGCCAAACCAGGCCGTGTTCCTACTCTCTGCACCGTTCAGGTTCAAGTCCGATACAGATAACACTTCATTAATAGTTATTGTCACATATTTAATAACTTTTTCACTGTGCCATATGTCAAACACTCAGCCCAGCCTGCTGCACGGTGGGCGAGCACAATACTTTTTAATTAGTGTGAAATTCTGTAAAAGTACCGGTCCACCAAAATCCCAATCTGGCCCACTGGATGAATTTAAAGAGTTTGAAAATAACAGAAGTCGATGCATTTTTCAGTAAAATGCACTGCTATTCGTGAAATGTCCACTGGGAGTTGTTCTGTCCCTAAAAGAGATCCTAACACATTATGGAATTATAGTTGTGCATCATTCCTGAGTGCTTCATGCCACAGATGGGACGACAATGGCTGTTTACTCTTGACTTGTTCTCTGTAGGAGATTTCATGAAGTAGTCACAGATGAAACTACTTTTTGTTCATTATTTGTAGTGTAATGGAGCTCGTGTTGCATATATACACTGCAAGTGTGACTGAGCAGCAGATTCCAGGAGCTGCATCTTCCTCAGGTATTGGGAAATAAACAGAATCTAACCTGCACGGCAAGTTTAGACGGACGACCCCCATCGTGCCGTTCTATACTTGGCTCAAATAATAAACACTCAAATACACTCGAGTCATATTGAAGCTCGCTCTCTTGCAGCATCTTTGCTCACATTGCAATTCCTTCATCCACTTTGTAGTGATTGAAAATGCAGCACAACAGCTAAGAGGAGTGCCTGCGGTCGTAAAAGGCCTAATCTTACTTTTCCTTGTTTTGTGAATCCACTCCTATGCCCCCGGTCTCAGAGAAGTGTAAATACTCATACAGCCAGATATGATTGCTACACGCTGACAGTAATCTGCTGTCCTTGGGTCCAGACCAGGCACCGAGGGGCCCCCCAGCTGTCAGATCGTTGTCTTTGTCTTTGTCCACCTGCAGCCGTATGTCCACACTTGAGCGATGTGGGAAAAGGAGAACCGGTCTTCTATCTGTCTGAGAGTCCTCGAAATAAATCTGACTGTTTCTGCTGTAACCCAGTAACACAGCACTTCATCTCCTGTCCCACGCAATGTGCACTTTAATTATTGATCATTCACGCTCGGTATTCCTTTGTTATTTTACCACCAGTTACTTACTTTGTTCTTCTTTGTTGAAAGAAAGTTTCAGCAACATCTCCTCTGTCATTCGGTTGAATCAGCCGGGGAAGCTGGTCGGACATCGCCAATATCATTGTTGTCCTGTTTGAATCTGAAGCTCATGTGTTTACACACAACCGGACTGGAATGAGACGTGTTAAATTCTGGTGTATGTGTGTATGTGTTTATTTTCCATCGTGTTAGCACTGTGTTAGAGTGGCAACCTATTTAGAGATGAGCCCTATATATCCTATAGGACAGATTCATGGTTGGATGGATGGATAGATGGGTGGGTGGATGGATGGATGAATGGGTGGATGGAGGATGGATGGATGGATGGGTGGATGGATGATGGATGGGTGAATGGATGGATGTGTGGGTGTTTTATTATTTCTGAAGATACCAAATAATGGAAATTATACCGCACATCCATAATAAATTGGATTTTAATGGATATCAAAACATTCCATATGTTAAAGAGTATTGGCGAATATACTATCACTTACAATTATGGATTTTTAGGATGTTTTAAAATCACAATGTCTCAAGAAAGACTCTTTTGTACATTATTATGTCAATTATTAATGGGCTTTAAAAAGAACCATTAAATTGATCTCAAGTAACCTGAACTGAGAAAGAATATGAAGAGGAGGAAGTGGGGTTGAGGTGGTTGGAAGAGAAAAATGCGAAAAGGGAGTGTGTTAAATATAGTTAGTATGTGGCATATACATAATATCATAGATGATGATACACACATGCGCACACACACACACAGTTAGGCCCTGGTCCTCTCTGTGTGGAGTTTGCGTGTCCTCCCCATGTCCACTTTGTCTCACTGCTCCTCCTAGTCCGGATGGCTTCAATCCAAACACATCTGGTTGCGTGCAAATACAACAATAACACAGATTGAAATGAATCGCTGTGTGTTAGCGTTCTTTACGCATTAGATAAACAACATTTTCTGGTGGTTGCAGCAAGATGTCTCTCACCAAACACTGAAAGCAGTAAAAGGAAGTCTCTCTCTTTTAGTTTATCTGTTGGTATTGCATTCAGTCTCCAGTAATCGTTAAGATGTTTTCTCTGCGTCCGTGTAAGGCACAAGTGTGTTTGTCTGTATCGACAGCATGTCTGTGTGTTTTTCTCAGGTAGGGAAGAGAATCTGGACTTAACTATGTCACTGTTTTACCAAATCTTTGTGATGAGCCTTTGCAGCATTACTGTTCCAGATTCCATAATCAAAAAAAAGGAAACCTATAGAATATGCATTCCAACTTATACATAATACAACACAAGACCAACATCAAATGTAAAGTTGGTCTTTGACTTGACTGCGTTTATTGTAACCTCTGTCTCCAGGGACAAAAGATAAATGACAAGTGATGCGGATCCTTTTGTTTGTCCCTTAGTGTTCCTTCCTTTTTTTCAGATTCGATCCTCCAACTCTAAATGTGCATTATTTCCTATTAGTGGGCTGTTTTATCAGCTTGAGTGGTGTTATTTATGTATTCTCCACAGCTTGCATAATGAACACTGCGCGCAGCATTACGGTTGATGCATTTTACATAAATTGCATCATTTCATGTTGGTCTAACAGCTTTTTCTTTGCTTACAAGCATCTATTCAATATTTATTTCGTATCATAACTGTCACAACAGTCCACAAATGAGAGATACACATAATAATTTCAAGAGGAGCGGAGACGAGGAGTTGGTAATGATTTCAAAGCTTCAGCTCCGCCGCTTTGAAGCGCGAGGCAGAGACGGATACCGAGCCAGTAAATCGGCTGAGTTTTGACCGTTCTAACAGATAAGCAACATTCTGACACACAAGGACAACGACGCAGCTGCTGCAAATATAAACAGTATTCACAAAATGGGCCTCTTTTGTGTAGAAATGCAGCTTGTGTGTTTGTACTGAGTGTTGAGCTCACTGAGTACGTCTGTTCCTGTTTTGTCACATCTTGGAGAGATGTTTCTGTTCATGTAAACTTGCTCTGATTCACTTTGCGGCGCTTATTTACATCAGTCTGTTGTATAATATTAAACATTCGTGCTTCCTGTCATTCGTTTTGCCACATTCTGACAGTTGGGTGTGTTCTAGTCAGCAAATGTGTTGCAACAGTAAACAGCAGATATACTGTAGATGGTCCATCCATGCTTTATCTGGTCTGAGAACCTCATGGACAGTGAAGTCAAATCCTCAGCGCTGCCTCAGCTTCTCTCTTTCTTTCCCTCACTATCTGTAATGAAGGATGAGGGCCTTTATTTCCTTAAACACAGCATGAGAGCAGTCATTAGTGCAAATTTGAGGGGTCTGACCAGCTGATGTTTGATGACCTGAAGTACAAGTACAATCTGGTAAGGCCAAAGCTAAATTAATACCTTATTAGTAGAAGCAACGCTGGATCACAGGTGGAGACGCTGCGATAATGCTCCATCACGCCGGCTCCTTTCCTCGCCCTTTTTTTTTTTTTTTTAAAGCAGTACAAAGATTAGCCAAGCAAGAGCTGAGGCCAGACTGACTCCTCTCAGGGAAACTTGTTATTTTCTCCTGGTCTGTTCTGTTGGTGCAGAATCACAAGGCACAAAGAAACAATGCCTCTCCTCCTCCCAGCATCCATCCTGTCTGTGTGCCGGCGTATCCTGACAGTGTACATGCTGGACAGGCTGCCTGTCTACCTGAGGGGTGATGCATACAGATGCATGGTTACACCTAGCAGCGATTTTGGATTTTGAAATATAAAAACAAAATAAACAAGCTGAGCGAATACGATTAAAACAGGCCGGCAAATAAAAGGGCAGACAATGTCAATTTGAAAAGTTGATTTGCATATTTCGACAGATTGAGGTGGTTGTTTTTGCATAATCATCTCAAGAAGACATTTATATTCCCTGTTTGTTTCTTTGTTTTTTTACCAAGTGAATAATACGTGCGCACATTAATCGCATTGCACATGGGGCGAGAGAGGCATGTTTGATATGATTTTATGAAGGGGTCATGATTGCGTGATTTGCGTGGAGAGCTCCCCGTAACGATCCAGTCAATATGACAAAGAACACTCCTTTGATATTTCAAAAGGAAACGCTGTTTGGAGTGAACATGCATCTTTAATGGCTGTTGTGTGACACCAACACTCCAAATGATTCCACTCTATAGACATGAACTCTCTGTGTCATAGCCAATTTGTAGCTTATTAGCATTTCGCAAGGTCCCAGTGCCGTGTGAGTGGATTAAACTTATTCATGTAACACACAGCACATATTTGAATGGTGTGAGAGAATTCCTCTGGCATGAAATTAAAGGCCCGGGTATTGCCTGATGGCCCTTTAAATGATTTAGAGGCCTTGCTTAATCTGGTCAAGTACTCTAAAACCACCAATCTGTTCCCATCCCTCCACTCTTCCTCCAACGCTCCAAATTCATCTCATCAGCTCAGTGCACTGCGGTCACGGGCTTAAGTGAGTAACAGACAATACTCTTGTCCTTTATAGTTTTTTGCCCTCTGAGGTACGATTACTCCGAAACCAATTTCTCCTCCTCTCGCTGATCACTTAGATTTGGAGAAAGAAAAAAACTTTTCTGCAGTCCCTTTTGGTTTCAGCCGGGGTACCTGGTCATAGCTTCACACTCCGATCTTACCTCATAACAAACTACGGGTATAGTGGAAAGTGGAGGAAAAAGGGAGGATGTGCTCAAAGAAGCACCTTCATCAGAGACCCGCACAGTCCGACGAGACTTTAATGGAAACAAAGAGGCGCTGTGTTTTCGTGTTTCTGTCAAGAGGACGCCTCACTCGCAGGAAGGAACGAGAGACAGAACACAAGAGGAAATCAAAAATTCTTTAATGGTTGAGCTTGTTTTTGTTGTGGAATCGGGAATTTCGTTTTCAGTCCCGCAAGCAACTTTGTGTGCGTGTAAAGTAGCTGAGTACATTAACCACAGTGTCACTGCTAGATTAGGTCTGGAGGCCAGATATTGACTTTTGTTGGGGCGCTATAGATTTAACCTCGGTTGCTATTTTCCTTGAAGCTGTTTGCATGGCCTCTGCCTCCCTGCTGTCAACTTCTACTTAACCAATTTGTCGCAGGACATGATTGGAGCGAAACGTGATCGGCTAAGGAATGAGTCGAGCGAGCTGAGATGACACAGGACGGAGAATAACTGCATCAGGCTGTAATCATATCAACAACAAAGTACTCTCCGTCAACCACTTAATGGCGTCCTCTACTTTTTGAAGAAGTACAGGCTTGTGATGGTGTTTATCCAGGCCTCTTTTCAACAATGGAGCCATTATTTGATAATTTCCAGTACAGCCTATTGATCTGCTCCTCTCTTGCAGTTCAGTATGAGCTGGTGCACTTCACAGATTGGCCACTTGGGGGCACAAATGAACAAGCAACCGCTGATAAACCTGATAAAGGTATCGCCTCACTGCTGACGTTATTAACTTGAGGTGATGCATACCAACACAGACTTTCCAATAAATACCCGGTGCAAACTGAGCCATTTTTTGGAATCCAACCCAATTTAAAGTTTAGTAATTTAGGGTCTCATTTTGTTTCTGTGCAAACATTTTCAAGACAACATTGTAAGTCAGGTTGTTGTCCTTGGCAAGCGGCCCTGATAGACTCCATTATTAGGTGTAATTATGCAGATTGCTCCGCTGATAATTATAAAAGTGTAAACACATGCAGCAGGAACATTCCTTTTCACTGCTGCAAATGAGAACAGAGCTGCGGTTCCACGCTGCTGACTTTTTTAGTACCAGGTGGCTGCACCAACTTATTGAGATTCTACAAGGTGAGAACAGCACTGTTGCCTAATGCGTGTAGCATCTGTTATCGTGGCTCGGGCTCTTTCGAGGACAATATTTGAACACAATATGAGGTTTAAGGGGTATTCTTATGCCAGATGGAATCACCGGGTTCTATTAATATTTTTTTCAAATAGCTTTTTTAATATTTCAATTCTGGGCTGGATTTGTGCAGCCTTGCTTTGAAACCTTTAGTGCATTTGTGTTTGGTAATGTGAGTCAAGTTGAATATTGGTCGCTGTAAGGGGTCTGTTTTGTTTTTGTTTCTTGTGTTTTTAATGTCTTCACATAAGCGGTAATGTGGAAAAAACAAGACAAAATGAAGACGGAC
>OMNV01017914.1:0-10684 GCA_900303265.1 Brotula barbata
GTTTTTATCCTCAGCCACAAATGGCATATTTTCCCTTTCTAACTCACAACATTGG
This sequence comes from Brotula barbata, assembly GCA_900303265.1. Lineage (NCBI taxonomy): Eukaryota > Metazoa > Chordata > Actinopteri > Ophidiiformes > Ophidiidae > Brotula > Brotula barbata. Next base: position 56 of record OMNV01017914.1, read on the forward strand.
GATTTAATGTATGTGTGTGTGTGTGTGTGTGTTGTTTCTCCCAGTGTCTATATTTTCGCGATGCACACAGGCGCTTCCTGTCACTGCATCATGCATGTGTTGTTCAACGATGTCACGCCAACCCTGCGTAGCACATTTGGACCGTTTACAGAGAAGGAAAAGGAAGGTGTTGAGGAGCTGTGGGAGGGGTTTGTTATGCAGATCATCTGTGAGTGACATACCTGAACATCCTCACTGTGTCCGTGACATGAGAGCCCCGTGGTGCTGTGTGTATCTGGATCCTTGTCATCCCAAATTGTGATCCTGAGACCCAGTGACATCATCTCATGGAGACCTTCCATGAGCTCCGTTGGTGCACCGTGCTGTATATGACACGGTATCCCACAATGCACTGTCGAACATAAACTCATTACTGTGTATTGTGGTCAGATCGTTAGCAGACAGACACCACAGCATCCTCCCTCCCTGAGAGGATTTTTACATATTAATTAACTGATATTATTTCCCTCTCTGATCTAAGCTTTATCCACTTCCTGCCAAATTATTTACCCGGAACGCTTGATGAGTCTGCACTTTTCAGCAGGAATCTGCGAGAAGGCGTAGGTGGAAGTATCGTTTCATATACGAGTCAAAGGGAGAAAATGTGTGACACCAACATTTCACTGATGTCAATATGGCAGAAATGACATTCTGGGGTCTTTGGGGATTTGGAAAACAGCCGTCGACATGTCAACACACAAAGATTTTAAAGAAACTCTGCTTTTTTCTATCAAAAGGAAGAAGTAGAGCCGCATGGATCGTCCCCAGAAAATCCTAATTCAGCTTCTGTCGCCTTGGACAGAAAAACGTGTACGTTTCTGTGCATACATGTACTGTATGTGTACTCACAGGATGGTAGGTGTTGTATACTTTGCCTTGGCGAATTCCTTTTTTTTGTGTTCTGTGTGTGTTCATGCTGTGAAGCTGCCAGGCAGAAACAGTGTGTCGCTCATGGGAAGGTATTTACTTTGAACTGGTGACACAAGTGAGCTGAACAGCCGTCAACACCGTCCTGAGGACAGCAGGGACCTCTGACTCATCCCTGACATCCTCCAAAAAAAACAAAAAACAATGCTCTGCTGTCTCTGAGCTGCAGTGGAGGAACAATAAGTCGAATCAGGAGAGTTAATGTTGGATTCATCCTCACCACGTAAATGATGAATGAGTTTTAATCATTGTAATCGATTCTGCATTGAAAGGTCTCTTATTATGCTAAAACGTTTTTTTCCTGTTCTGGATTCGCCTCAGTATTGTTGTTCTGTTCCCTCTGAACCTGATTCTGCCGACTCAGGGTGTGTGAGTGTTGAGATATTTAGCAAATGTCCGCAGCCTGAACGTATAAAGACGAATGTTGGGGGATAGCTGCTGTACAACAGGAGTGAACCAATCAGAGCTGCGGCTTATTTGCATACGGCCACACCCACCTAAAAGGATGGCATCAGGGACAGAGGGGAGAAAAGGGGACATAAAAAACAGAGATTGGGACGACTTGACACACAACATGGAACATCACTGAGTCACTAATTTTGACAATAATATGACTTTTGAGATAAATTTCTTAATTTTATGAAAGCTCTCAAGTTCTTCCTATCTCCCTGATGATGAAGCTCCTATGAGTGTAGTTGTTCCTTTTTGTCTCAGGTATCTCACGTTATGATAAGAAGTCAAATGACAGCCACGACATGTAAAGATTCTTCCTTTCCTTATCTGTCGTTCTTATCAGTTTGACGTACGGATGTTAAAAACGATGACACAGCAGATAAGAAACGATACTTCTGTCTTTTACCTCAAACGACAAGAGACTGCAGAAATGACCGTTCTGTAAAAACAAATCAAACGTTTCAGTCGTAGTTTTCCTTTGCTCAGAGAAAAGTGTGTGTGTGTGTCCACTTGATGTTGGCTCCCAGACAGCTGCTCTCCTTTTATGGCAGCTTCAGTGCAGATGATATTATTCTGAAAAAAAGTGCTGACTAAACCTGGGTGTTTGGAATTGGATATGGGCCATAACAAGCAGAGCTACAGATGTTAATGAAATACCAATATTGCCTCCCCGCTTTTACCAAGACTTTAATGAACTCCGTCTCATAAATATTCCCATTACATCGCTCAGTTTTGGGGGTTTTCGCTGCATTTCGGCGAGCGTTATAATTAGAGGAAAATGAAGTCAGCGATCTATCTGCCTGATCAGGAGAGTTCGAGGGACACGAGGGGCTTTAAATAACCGACAGGCAGCGGAAGGAAGTAAATACATGAACTTTTTTTGTTGTCTGTTGTCTCACTTTCTGTTTTGTTTATTACAGAAGTTCATTTGTGGTTGTGACAACTTAAAACTTATTGATATTTATCTTATATTCAGTGATAAAACATCTCTTTGACATCAAAACACACGTTAGCATTCAAATCTGCTGCAGGTGTTGACCGTTAGGAGATGCGTTTGGTGTGTGTTTTGGCTCCTGAGTACAAAGCGGATGCATACAAACAGATTTCCGAGCATCTTTGTGTTGTTTTGACCAGCTGCGGGGAATTTTAGTCTCCCAAAACGTCCTAATCCATCTCACTCTGTCTCGAACAAGCTGCTCAGTACAGAAATATTCCTCTGTGCATTCTATTCGTCTGAATCTTGTTTCTCTCTCACACACACAAGCGCATACACACGCAGACAGGAGCACTGTTATCTGACACAGTGACACTGACATATGATTTAAGGCAAACAGATTACATTTACAAAGAGCAGATAATCTGAAAAACTCACATAATCACAGAGACACACACGTTATACTATGAACATCTTATACAGGGTTATTTTGTATTTTTTGGCATTCACTCTTGAATTATGATTCCTGTGACTAAACGTGGCAGAACAGATGTACTGTTTAAAAGGATATGTTGCTCCAATTCATCACGCAAAGTTAACATTTAAAGCCGCTGATAATCCAAAATTTACTTGAAGGTCAAGGTTGATGCAACAGTTGCTTGGGCACTAATTGCTTTGATTTATGTTGTCCTGCTCGAGCGGCCCCTGCTCGTCTCAGTACTGTCGTCCGTCTCCACGCTCACCAAAAATCCACAAATGAACCCGGGCGTCCGGAGAGGAAAACCAGCCTCGTGCGGTTTCATCAGACCTCCAAGGTCGCCCACAGAATTCTGCCACGACAGATAAAAGCACAGAGGAATTTGACCGTGGATCGACTTTGCAAACCTAATTTGACCAGGTGGTTGTTCATTTTCGTGCGGCTGAGAGATTGAGAACCCGGGTTAACCGCGGCGTGCTCCGGAGTCGCTCCTCTTAAAGCTGATGAGAGAGATCGGGGCGCTGATGCATGCTTTATAGCACGCAGGGCTTATTTTATGGATCTAAAAAAGGACACATCGCTTATTCTCTGTGTCCGGTGTGACAGGAGCAGCAGCCTGTCCCGTCCAAGAGGAGAAGCACACACAGCCCACTCTGTGTGTGCGTGACAGAGTGTGTGTGCATACAAAACGGGCACACAGCATCCATTTATTACAGGGGTGGAATCCATCCTGTAAATATTCTCTCTCTCTCTGTCACCTTGTTATGATTTTACAGTTCATAACCGTCAGGTCTGAACACGTTCGCCTGTCGCTGTGACAAATTTGTTCCTAAGTGACAATCAGGCAGTTTTGTTGACTCATCTTTGATCTTGCCCCTTCAGAATGCAGCCGTCAGCGTGCATTAAAGCTGCCCATCTGTTATAGTTTCTCTAAATAATGATAATATTCAGACTTTTATCCATGTTTCAGTGAGAAGAAATATGAAAGTGATGTCATTTCAAGTTTTTATACCTACAAATCTGCAAGTGGGGGCCTGATGTCAGTGGATGTTAAGGATAGATAAAGAATTAAAGTATGGAAGGAGTCCAAATTTGAATTATTGCGTGGATCTGATGAATAGTAATCTGACTATATAATCCTAAATAATATATGTTATACAGTATATACAGTACATTAATAGCTCACACCATTATAAATATTGTATATATTTTGAATATGTATATCCGACGTCCTTTGTATGTGTTTGGTGTGGATAAAAGTTAAGAAAAACACATAGATGACCCACTGATAACCAGAGAAAAGTCCTGACGTGTGTGTGTGTGTGTGTGTGAGCATCAGTCGAGCTGACTGTGGCTCTGATTGTGATAAAGTTCACGTGTGTCAGTGACCTCTAAGACCGTCGGTGGAAACTTCTGTTTGGCTCGGGCTGGGAAAAGGAAGCAAAGCACCAATGGGAGTCTCGCTCGGAGGAATGTTTGGCCCAAAGAGCCAGCCGTGCAGAATTGTAAGAATGCGGGGAATGTGTGTTTCCTATTTCCTCCAGGTCCTGTTCCCGTCACACACACACACACTGTCCACAGCGTTTCCCTGCTCTATAACTCTGCTGTCTGGCCTAATCAGGGAAATCTAACACACCACTTGATCCACGGCTGTAGGTTATGTGATTTTGTGCTTAGGCTGTCAGTCCTGAACATTTTTCATTTCCCTGCACTTAAGCTGAAGCTGCCCGGGATTCTCAGCCGGTGCATCTGCGGCGTTATAAGATGTCGCAGCAGGAGCCGAAGCAATATGTCTGCAAATATCAGCATCTCGGGCTGAATCGCCGGGGTTCTCCTGTCGCCCCCGCTCTCCTTCGCTCCGCCTTTCTCCTCTCGCTCCCGTGTCTGTCTCAGGTCTTGGCGTGCGGCCAGCAGCTCGCCTAGTAACCAGATTCATATATAGACGTTATGTAGTGACGTGACCTCATCCTCGCAGATCTACGTGGTGGTGATATGATTTACGGAGCTGCTTCCTGTGCCTGGTGGTCTCATTAGATATGGGGGGGTACAGTAGTCCGCTATACTTGGTATAAATTCCACTGCCCCCTTTGGAGGACACAGAGTCATCAGTTACAGTGGACACAGCAGCTTAGACACTAATAGAGACACTCCATCTTCTCACTGCATGTGTGTGTGTGTGGAGGGGAGGTGTATTCCAAATATGTGTGTGTGTGCAGGGGAGGTGTACCACTTTCTGTTCTCCTCATTGTTTCTCTCAAACAGGTCTAAGAGTATTAATCATCACCGCTTTGTAGCAAACACACAACTGCTGTTTCCTTTTATAACATCACTTCAGTTGTTTGTTTGTTTGTTTGTTTGTTTTAACACTTCATAGGCCGCCAGCCGTTTTTCCAGCATTTATTCCCCGGCGTGCGGATCAAGTAAATCATATAAAATGCTTATCAGTCGGGCTGTGAACTGTTTAAAATCCTGGTTTCTGCTGATATTCTGTCAGTTTGGAGATGTAAAAGTGGCAGTTTGGGGTAAAAGCACAGATAAGCAAAAGTCCAAAGTCAGGGAAGCCATCTGAGATAAGCCGACGCTGAAGCGGAGGAAGTGGCTTACAGTCACGCCGGCTGTGTATCGGGGCCAGCGGCGCTCGACAGCTGCCTCCTTTTCCCCTTAAGTTACGAGACGGCACTGATAGGTTCTGTGGCATTTAGACAAGCTTTAGCAGGTTCCACTTCACTGCGCCATCCTGCATGTGTGTTTACAGCCGCGCCGCCCCCAGTGATTCAAACCTCCTCGCGTTCCCGCTGTGGCACATAAGTGGCATCCATCAACTTTAAACCCTCTCGTGTGCCTGGAAATCCACGTCAGAGTCGAGAGAGTGGGACAGGACCTCCAGTGTGTGAGCTCACACCAACTTCCCTGGAAGTTAGACTAGAAAGCTGACAAGTGTGAAGTCGGACCTGGAGGGAGACGGGACGGGTGACACGGTGGGAACGCGAGGAGGAGAGATTAAACATGTCAGAGAGAGAGAGAGAGAGCGGCGTAAAAAGGAGAGAGAGAGATCCGTCTCTGTTAGCCCAAACCTACAGGTGAGACTTCACCTGTCAGCACTGGCCGTTTTTATGGATAATCTGAATAATCTGAGTCGATCCATGGAAACCATACCATAAAGATAATGGGATGTAAAAGAGAAAAGTGAAAGGGATCATCACAGAGACCTGCATCTTCCCGTTAGTCATCTCGTTTTCCATTATCGTTAAAAAAGACGACGATGCTGAACGTTATAACGGCGATAACTGCACATCTGCGTTGTCTTGTCACAGAGAGAGAGAGATTTAGATGCACAGGAACCATCTGAAATGTACATCAAGTTTTTAGCAGTACGTTTCTTTCTGCGCTCTATATGTTGGACGTGAGGTTACCGTGTCACTTTTGCCAAAAGCGATTTGCCGCGACGCTGTCAAGGGGCTCTGAAAGCAGAGCGGCAGAGAGAAAAACTGTCATGTCAGCTCTTGAATCTCTGGATCTCAGGAGGATCGGGAGCCAAATGTTCTCTGCCATGACCAATGTTTCACTTTAAAGGGACCCAAACCAGGCAGGAGACATAAGTGACCCCAGGCTGACCAATCAGAGCGCCCCGAGCTGGAGTTTGAATCCATGGCAACATTTGGAGAATGTCACATCCTATGAAGGCCAACACGGTGGCCATGTTGTGACTAAGAGGGGAGAACATTGTTGCTGTACTGTGAAGTCCAACATCTTGTTCGCCTCGGGCGACGTTAGCAACCTCGGTTCAGAAAAACCTTCAACCCTGCGAAGAGGTTTTCTTAAATACTTTACATATATAACAGGATTGGAAATGTTGAAGATGGATCAAACTGATATTTAAATCCCTGATTTTCTAAATATGACGTTTTCTCACCCTCCGTTTGCTCCGTTGTTCAGATCCACCTCAGTTTTATAAGTAAACATAAAAGTCGTCAGTCAACAACGAACTATGACCCGATTGTCACGTTCGCTCTTCACGCTTTGCCCGTTTAATCTGTCTCTTCCTCTCCGTCCGGAGGTGACTCCTTACTCCATATCACCTCGAGCGCTGAAGGATTACGCTCTTCATCTTGGGATTTTGCTGCCCTTTTTGCTCGTCTTATCATACGATGCCCTCTGATGCGAATCCCAACTGCTGAGAACGACGACAGCTGAAGTCCCGTCAATCTTTTTCCCTCCATTGTCTCCGATACAAAACCGGCTTGAAATCATCACGGAAATTTGTTGAATTGATGTCAATGTCTTTTTTTTTTTTTTTTTTACGTTCTTCATCGCATAAACCACTCAGGCGTTTTGGAAATAAACGTGGAGCCAAACGGCCTCTGGGTTTCCATCCGTCAGAATGACTCAGAATCAACACGCTGCTCTCTCTGTTATTGCATTTTAGAAAATAAGGCGCGTGAGCAGCCGTGTCATGTGAATATACAAGGGGAGGCTGCCGGCTCCATAATTGTATTACAGCCAATGAAACGTGGCCTCGGCTGCTATTTTCCTGTCTGTCTCTCCGTCTGGACGTCAGCTGGTTTTTGCATGCAGGAGCTAATTTATTTTGTAATTCCAAAAACCAGAGGTCCGTGGTGCTGTGGGAGGCCCACGAAGAGGACAAACCATCCACGTCACGTCTAATGAGCTCCATCAGGTCCTCGCTGTCACATGCTGCATCTGTTCCAACTCCAAATATTACAGAATCAAGGTAACGAGCCGGCCAGGTTCAAGTGAGACAGGTGGACGACTGAGGTTTAGTCCGGCTCACGTCAAAGAGCTAATCAAGGGGGACACAAAGGGTCCAGAACAAACAGCACCAAACGCTAAGTTCCTGCAAACTATGGCAGAAAGTTGGATGTTTGAAGGAGATCATGGGATACTTTGATCACTTTGAAGTAAAGAAAACGGAGTGGAGGATGAGAGCGTTCAGGTAGGAAGGAGATGTTCTAGATGAGATGAGCTGCCTCTGTGAGTGTACATCCTGGTACTTCTGTGTAGTCAGATCACCAGAGTCCCAGTCCTGCTGCTTATTTTAAAGCGTTTGAATCTGAAATATCCTCGCGAAGAAGACTGATCTGAGATAAGGTTGAATTCCTTCCCGTTCTTAAAAGGCGGCGCTGCAACTCCGAGCTTCACGGCGTTTGAGGCGCTTTTGCTTGAAATTAAGCTGGGGATTTGCCTTCGTCTTCCTCTGTTTACCGTCATCTTTATTTTTGGAGTGTTTGCGAGCACAAACACCGATGCATTGAATCGTCTGGGGAAAGACTACAAATAAAAGATTGGAGATTGTGTGATCGGGATTAAGGCTTTTTACTGTAGCACTGTGAGATGGGTAATGTTTACTTTTAACCTATGCGGTTTATCATGTCCTATAATTCCATTGTAAACCATGGCGCCTGAATAAAACTCACCTCTGATGTCTTAACATTATGATGAGAACTCTCTATCAGCCCAGACTGAGGACTGAGTTCCTGATTTTTTCCAGATTATGGATGAATAATCTCCAGAGAGTGCTCCGAAGTCTTCCATTTGCATTGATTTCAGGCCTTGTGCTATGTTAATCTTTTCTTTAATTTATCCAGTTAATTAATCCCAGCACATTGTATCAACGTGGATGAAAACGATGCTTTAGAAAGAACATTTCTCCAGGTTTAATTGTGAAACCTGATCGTTATCGGCACTTATCTTAAAGTGGATCTACCATAAAACCACCACGTCCCTGTGCTGGATATACGTTGATTTGTTTTCACGTTATGTTTGTTTAGCTAATTATATATTGGATTAATTCAGATTTAGCGGGTGAGAAAGGGAAAATGCGTCAGATTCACCTCAACACATCAGTCCAGATGTTGCTGCCCGGTCAGGATTTCACCTCTTTTCTTAGATGCTACCGGTGAAATAATGAAACCGACCCGCATCTCCTGTTTCTCGTACCTGCTATCAACGCCGCACATCGCCCTGTACGCCGTGTTTATCGTCTTATACGTTGTTCTGTTCCAAACCCTGCGGCTGATAATGATTTTCATTAAGAGTCACAATGACGGGCCTCAACAATGTCCGCTCCAAAGTGCTGATATCATCTAGTGGACGTGGATAACAAGGATTTATGATGTGCAGCACAGCGTCGCAGCAGGAGCGATCTCAGAGCTTCGCTGGTATGCGCTGATTTATGCTGCAGCCTTCGGTGTCGGGTGGACGGAGGAGTGGGTAAATCAGCAGAGGGCTGAGGACTGACGAGGACACTGCTTAAAAACACTGTCAAAAAGGGAGGCAGGGCGAGATTATGGCCACCGAAACGTCTCAGTTTAGACGTTAATAGAATACGGCCTGTGTATTCTGTATTTATTAGACGTACAGGTCACGTGATGCTGCACGTTATACGTCCTATTTTCGAGCTTGGTTCATAAATGCAGCAATAACACTCAAATCTGATTTTTCTGTTTATTTTACCGACAGCGTATTAATCAGAAGACAAACTCCGGCATAATCTGAGACATTTGTGTGTTAATCTTTGAAGACGAACCGTCAAAATGGTTTCTTCACTTTAATATTTGTGTAGTTTTGACATCTTAATTCAAAATGCAGCGTCGGATGAATTATTCATGTCGTTTTAACAAGCAGTGGTGAAGCAGGAATGATTTCCATCTGAGCTCGGATGCAGTAAATGTAATTTAACATAAAGAGCGACTTTGGTCACAAATGGAGAAGCAACGGGCCATTTGTCAAACAGCGTGAAAGGATGTTGTCATGCATGAATCACAGGAGAACATATGTAGCATGTGTCTAATGACTTCACCAATCATCAATTCAACAAACTAAAGTTGTATACATGTCACATATTCAGTAACTTTGAAACATGCAGCGCTCACTTTTTGGATCCATAATTTAAAAAAAATCCAATAGATTCCACCAAGTATGGACGTGGCTTCCACATTCTGTCAAATACAGTTCTTTTCTGTTTGTTTTATATTCATTTAATTCATATTTTCGTGGAGTTTTGTCACAACTTTGCCTTTTGTGTCTTGTGATCCCTTGACTGACAGCCCGGTGTCAGGGAGTTCAGCGCAGTGGGAATGCATCCGAGCCGCCGTAAGCAGAGATGTCGGTCTTGTTGAGCAACCGGCCAACTCTCTCGTGTTTGTGCATGTACGCTCCTGTGTGTGCGTTAATCCATGAAATAGATATGTTCTATTCCAAGACGAATACAGCGTGGGGGCACTGAGCGGAAACCAAAGGATCCTTTAATCCCATTCAGCCCTATCACTGACAGCCCCACTTCATTTCTGTCTAGACCCTTAATCTGCAGCGTTTAATCCCATATCAAAACATCCTCAACACGCCGATCAGATATCATATCATATATAATATACAGCATATATATATACTCAGTTTTTTTGTACTCTCTTGTAATCCAAGTCCATATTTAGTCTGTGCTGTTATTACTCATAAGGCAGTATTATTTATTATTTACAGTCCTCCTTCCCTTGGTACTATGTGTAGTAAGTGCATAGTAAATCTAAGTGGATTCATGTATGCATGAGTGAAAGATGTATATAGTGTATGTAGTCAGTCTGTGTGTATAGATTGTGAATTCATATTTATTCCACATTTTATTCTATTTTATTTTATTTTATTTTATTTTTTGTCCATTCATCTCTCATTTCTCACTCCTGTTCTTGCTGTAACATGTAATGTGTACTTGATCCCCATTGTGGGATCAATAAAGTTAATCTTATCTCATCTTATCTTATATATCCTTACATATGTTTATATG
>OMNV01017918.1:4463-22329 GCA_900303265.1 Brotula barbata
CCACAGACATGGTGCAAGCCATAAACTCACCAGCCCCCTCTGGTGGTGGGAGGTAAGTGCCGTCATTTACCTGTATGAGCTCTGTGCTCTCAAATGGCTTCAAGTTTTTGCGACATACAGTATATTCGGATATTTATGGTTAAATATTCTAATGATATAATAATATATTACAATATTCTATGTGTAATGGCCTGGTCTGGACTGGATTTTGTGATCAAAATCCACAACCGGTGCTCCAAATGCAAAATGATGCAAATTCAGAGCCAAATGTAAAGTTTACAATTGATGTAAAAATGTTTCATTGCGAGCTACGACGAGGTAACGTTCCAGCATCCACCATAAAACAAGAATGGAAGAATAAAAAGAACAAAGGAGAAGGAATGAGCTTATCTTTGTTTTGAATATAACATTTGAATTCCAAAGTTACTTAGTTACACCTGTAAGATAAATGGAGTATATTTAAATGCAAAGACCTCAGAAATGGAAAAAAACTGAACAAGTAGCTGTAAATATACTTTACCTCGTTCACACAGAGCTGCTGATCGTGTTGCATCCTCAGTCCTATTGTCAGATTCTTAGTTTAAACGTTGTCAGAATGACCTAAAATCTCTTAATTAAATTAAATTAAAGATTTTCAGAAGTGGGTAACTTATGTTTTTGTTGATCTCTTTGGAGCAGGAGAATCGGTTTGAATGAACAAAATGCTGCAATGCCGGGACAGAAAGCAAAGGGTTTCTGCTGAAATGTATTCTTGTGTGTAAGAGGTTGCAGTGACACAGAGTGTTTACAGTTCAGATGGCAGCAAGTGGTGCAGGATTAATGGTTTGTCTACGGGCCTATCATAGTTGTGTTTTCAATATGTTTTGGATATGAACTTGTTCCTTTGTAGCTCTAAGTCAACTGTGTTCTATTTATGCCCTGTGTTATAAACTATTTATCGGCTGTTATTACCCTTAGGTTAGTTTTGTGTCGTTTTTGTCAGATTGTAGCCTACCTATCCCTCTGACTCAGCCCGTGTCCTTCCAGATTTGTCGAGCCGGATCCCAGCCACACCTTAGAGGAACGAGTGGTGCATTGGTACTTCGCCCAGCTGGACAACAATGGCAGCCACGGCATCAACAAAAAGGAGCTTAAACCTTTCAAGCGATACCTAAAGAAGAAAGCCAAGCCCAAGAAATGCGCCCGCAAGTTCACAGACTACTGTGACCTGAACAAGGACAAAGCCATTTCTCTGCAGGAGCTCAAAGGCTGCTTGGGAGTCAGCAAAGAGGGTAAGAGAGGAAAACGGGCGAGCGAGAGTGGACGAGTGGGGTCAGAGCGTAAGGTCGTGACTCCGGTCAGCCTGATATGAACAGACAGATGATATCGGCCAATATTTGCTTGTTGGTATCACCGCTATTATATGTTTGTATTTTTAATTCAAGTTTAATATTTGTTATCTTTCTTTACAGTTATGGTCACGTTTAATAAGAAACTTTACTGTTACCTGCTACATATTTTGCTTTACTGCCCCAGCTGTTACAGCTGTTTAAAGGTGACATATTACACAGGAATCCTTCTTCTAATTCCACTTTGGTAGCTCTGTTTTTCAGATTTGCTCTCCTTTTGCTCGTAGGATACCGGTTCAAGATGCCTCCATCCTACGGGCTTTTTCTTATTCCATGCATTTATTTTTTTTACTGCAGTGACCTTTAAGTTTTGCAACTTTGGCAACGCTCAACCCATCCTCCCTACTTAATTACACTATAAAATGACGGGAAAAAACAGAACCCTGTCTCTCAAGTAATAAACTCTGAGAGATTGTTGCCAGAAGTTGTTAATGATATATATTAATGTGAAAGAAACAGTAGAAATATGATGATTAGATGATTGTTATATCAGTATTGGCCGGAGTGTGAGCCTCTTAAAGTGTGTGTAGAGGAGGATGAGGTTCATAAAAAGGAGTGTGCATGCTCAGTCAGGCTGACCTGGAGAGGTTTAAAAAGGCAATAAAATCATTTCCCGTGAAGGAAACCAAAATCAAGGATTTCCAGGAATAAAAGGGGTGCTTGTTGTTTTGTTTTTTCTTTTAGGTTTTTTTTTTTTATTGTTTTAAGATGTACACATTACACGTGTTTTAAAACGAGCCAAATCAACTGCAATCTAAAATTCAAAGGGCCATTCCCACACGTTAGATTTTCGGTAATATTTCATCATCATGTCATAGTTAAAAAGAACAAGCTGTCGTTTAGAGGAAGGAGTGAAGTAACCGTGCTACATGTGATAAACAGATGTGCTGGCGGCACCGCTCTGCTCGACGCTCCCTGATGAATATTTACTCTAAACTAATGCTTTAGCGCTTTCTCCGTACCGTCTGGGCCCAAAGTGTGAAAAACTGTGACTACTCATCACAAATTCACCGACAGACATAATTAGAAACTGTCAGGGGGTGTCACCAGGAGAGGCGGCTGCCAGGGACAAACCACACGTCTTTCAGCTCGGAGCAGGAGGATTTGCTTACTGGAATGATGAAATAATGCTCTGATTGGGTCATGAATCCCATTAACGATGCAAACAGGCTGTAAGAAAGACGATTTATGAGAAGGTTTTTACAGGTGCAGAAGCGATAAAAAAGATTTTTTTTAAAAAAAACAAACATTCACATTTATTCTTCTGATTTATATTTGCAGTTTTAATAAAATATCTGTCTCCACTATGTTTCTACAGTTCGACAATCAGTGCTGCACTTTTGTTCTTTTTTCACTAAAATGCTACACTGTAAAAAATATCAACAGTAAACCTGAAACGAGAGCTCGAAAATGACAGTGATCAATTTTGTACATTAATTAATTAGAATTAGAGCTTTGAATGAGAATCTTTGGTCGTATTCACAGTATTTACGTTCACATCAGGAGGTGAAGGTTGAGTTTCATAAAGTAGAAAATGAAGCGTTTTACGGGATGATTAATGGATTTTAGCCAACGTACAGATTCAAGACTCCCGTGCATTCCATGGAGTCTCCTAGTCCAAGGTTTGACCCTCGGTGACTCTAAAACTGAAGAAGCTTCACATAGATCTGGCAGATGAGACGTTCAATGACCTGGAAGACCGAGAACTTTTTATTTCGCCAAGGAAATGTTGAACGTTTACCAAAAAAATGGCACAAACCTGTCTGGTAAAAAGTTTAATTCCAGCGAGAACCCAAACTGAATGACATGCGAACGCAGATCAAAGTGTTGTGACTTCAGAGGGTTAACGCTTTGCCTCTTCTTTCTTTATCTCTTTGGCAGGCAGCTCAACAACCAGCAGCAACCAAGGGACAAGGCAAGGGACTAATTTGTTCAGTAAGGCAAACTAATACACACTCACTAGCCGTGTTTTTGGCTTCTGGCGGGCTGCACTTGGCTTATCTATAATCCATTAACACGCACGAGCACGCACACACACACGCAGAGTGGTGAAATATGTGCGTCTGGACCGGGGCCTTGATACAGCGATCCTGCTCTCCTGGATATTTTTTGAAATGTACATGATCACATGATTAAGTTTGAGCTGTCTGTGTGTCTGCGAGCGTATGTGCTCACGACTGATATGTGTGTGTGATGTTATGCGCGGCCGGCTTTGTCAAAACCGTCATCTGTTCTGCCGATGGTTTCATGAATAGCTGAGCCGTGAGCCAAACATATTTTATCTCCGCCGAGTGTTGTCTCGCCTCATGCTTTTGCCATTTAGATGCAAATGATGTAAATCTGGCCTTGTTCTCGATAGGAGAGTTCAGAATTTTTACACATGCACTCGTACGTGCTGCATCTTAAATAGATCCTCCAAAGCCGAGCCACCAGCTGCTCCGCTGTCGTGAGAACGACCGGCGTCTCCGGGGGCGTGACGCGGGAATGAACGCTCTTGGAAGGATTCCACCGAACGTCACGATGCATCCTTCAAATCGGAGATGGTGTTTTTGATGGCATTTTGGGTTGTCGCACGGACAAAAATACTCTTCGAAATGGAGGAACTACTTTCATTCGCCTACCGGCTGACAGTGGCGTAAGAATACACCAGCGGAGCGCCGTTGAGCATGTGTCCAATTCTGAATTATCCCTTTAAATATTAAGATTTTTTCAAGTTTTATCTTGCTTAAAAAAAACCCCCACGTTTCCCTGTCTGTCTCTAACTTTGTTAATTTATGTCTGCTCCTGATCTATGAGTACCGTAAAGACTCACACCTGTGTGTAGTTGGCAGCGCTGCCATAACGAACGAGCCCTAATTATTTAAAGCCATATTAACTGACATTAAGTGTTATTAGGTGTTCATTTTTCAGCGAATGCAGCTTTAAGTTCATAATTGTTGATTTGGGACACATTTGTCCACTTGCAGCAGATATAAAGCCTCGAGTGTGGACTTGGAGCGGCGTCAGTTTTTACCTCGTCCAAGTCAAATGAACGGCTTTGCCTGACATCATGTGGAGACGTCATGATAAAATGAATCACCGCTCAGACGCTGCTATTCACCAAACACATTCACACATGACTAAAGGCTCAATCTGTAATCTAAACGTAAACACATGTGTTGCCCAGCCACCTTATTCATAACACAGACTTAGAACATGGATTACTCTCTATTGATCAAAACGTTAGGATGATTTCAGGTCCTTATTTTAGTGTATTTATGTCGTGTATTGCCTGTTATTTAATAGAGAATTGCAAAAAAGAAACTAAATTTGTATCTCTATTTACCAACAGACTTCATACTGGACATTTTCTAACATTTGACACAATTTTTTTCTAAATTTCTTCTTCTTCTGTCACCGCGCTCTCCTCTGTCTCCCTGTCTTGTTCGATCTGTTGGGATTTCCCCGTCGAGCCATTATTAGTCTCCGTGGTGCTGTTGGCTCTGGCCCGTGGGCCGGTTCAGCCGCTCTAAGCTCTGATGTCATGCGTTTACCCTGGCGCCGGCCCACCGTGCCTGGAGAACGGTGGCTCGGTGCGGGCATAACGTCAGGCCTCTGGGTCGCTGGGCACGGCTGCCAGGATAAACAGCTGTGGTATTGGACGAGCAGATTCAGACGGTTGTTTTAGCTGCAGTCACTGAATCTCTCACCTTCATGCTCAGGAGCCTGAGCTAAATGGCCTTGACAGCTTTATACGGCTCCTTATGCTGCCACTCGGGCCCCGTGAGCGAGCGATGAGAGAGCGGAGGAGGGAAAGGGAGAAATAAAAGAGGAGAAGGTCTGTCTGAAAGAAGCAGGAACATGTGGCACCGTTCTGGCTTGACTCAGATAGACGGCCATTGTGTTCAGGTATGCCTAGCTCCGTTTAAGCCGATCCTCAATGGCCTGGATCCCTTTCAGTCCAGCGGCCTTTGCCAGACATTAAATCTTATCATGCTCCGCTGCAGCTTTGGATCGACACTCTTAGAGTGTTTACAATACACACCACGTGCCTTTACGCCGAGTAGCCGGAGCATATATGGGCCAGTTGGCTACACTGTATTGAATCGGATCAGAACTTTAAAAGTCTTTAAGAGTTTTCATTACAAAACTAAACCAGGATGGATGACTTTGTCAGTTTCTTCATCATTAAACTAATAACCGTCTCACTTACAAATATTAAACTACGGTTATAACGAACTTACTGACTCTCCTTTTGTTTGAGATGTGTTAAATGAGTAACTTTAGGATAGACTTAAAAATGCTAATTCTGCGCCCCTGCTGACGTGGGATAGTATTGCATTTTGCAAACTACACACTGCAGGGTTACACAAAGCTCCCATCTGACCACACGAGCCGAGCCAGACAGTAAATCCAGCCGTGCCTGGCGCCCAACTGTGTCTTCAAGTGCAACAATTTGTGTCATTTTTTTTAAAGTCAAAAATGATTGAAATAACAACTTTTATGCAGGTTTTGAAAACACCTGCCAAACGACACAAACTGCGGGAAGAGGGAGTTGACATTCATTCAAATACGCACAAGAATAATGACAGAAACGAAGCGTTTCTTATTGTTTCTCATTGTGAGCGAATGTGGCTCAGGAGCGTTACCTCGTGTTAAAAAAAAGAAATGAAAGAATGAAGAGATGTTGTAATGGAAGCTGGCAGCTACATTCATGTTGTCTTCAGTCATCTAATTAGATTTTCGGAAGACATAAACACACATTTCAATAAGAAATGATAAACACATGCCAGCGTGAGAGTAGAAAATGCTCTCACACTCGACCAACACCGAACACGAGCTTTTACACAGAAAATTACACGACGGGGGCGCTTACAGGAAGCAACAGCCGGTGTACACGTCTGTTAGTTAATCAGGTTTTTAACGTATAGATAGGTAGATATATAGATCATGGATAGGTCTGTTTTTTTTCCCCCTATAGTGGTTTAAGTTTGTACTTTGGGTTTTTTGTCCTGTAGTCAAGTTTTCCATTGTGCCATTGCTACTTTCACTGAAATAATGGATCTTTCACGACTGCTTGTTTATGTAAATCCAATCTCCTCTCCTCTCCTGCCTGTGTCTATCATTAGCCAAGAATGAATGGAGGGTATTATGAGGCAGG
Organism: Brotula barbata; assembly: GCA_900303265.1. Classification (NCBI taxonomy): domain Eukaryota; kingdom Metazoa; phylum Chordata; class Actinopteri; order Ophidiiformes; family Ophidiidae; genus Brotula; species Brotula barbata. The sequence goes on from OMNV01017918.1 coordinate 10,992, forward strand.
TCTGGCACCGAGGCTTTAGAACCATTAGAGAGCTCCGAGCCAAATGCAATTACTCCACAGCGCTTGTATTTTAATTACTGTGACATTAGCCCCACATACATCCATACGGCGTGTCTGCAGGGTCACATGTGAAAAGTACGTCGAGGAAAGGAGAGAGAAGCAAGTAAGGCAGAAAAGATAGATGGAAAGTAAGGAAAAGAAAGAGAGAAATGGGGAAAATGAAGGTCGGAGGTAAGGGACGAAGGAATGAGAGCAAAATGAAAGACAGAGCCCGAGTAATTAGGACAGAAGGAAATGGAATGAAGAGAAGGCAGAACCAAGGACAGCAGGAAAGAATGCAGGGCAAAGCAACGGATGAAGGAGTGCAGCACTTCATCCCTCTGAAGTACACGCACTCCCAAAGCAAGCAGGTCGAGTATCTGAAGTAGTTTGTAGGTAGTTACTAGTTACCTGTGGCAGTAACTCCAAGCCCGTGTGTTGCTCCTTTTCCCGGCTGCCACCATGTACAGCTACTGTATACCATGATTCCCAGCTCCCGGGCCAAGCCTCTTTATTGGCCGTTCCCAGGTGAGGAGAGGCAGTTCACGGCTAGACGGGATCTACTTTCAGCTCTTTATCACGAGCGGGGCCAAGGTGTCCAGGGAGAGGCCGGGTGGCTTTGTGTTGTTAATGACACAGACAGTGTCCTCAGAGGAGGGAGAGCAGCATTCCCTACTCTGGAGCCTGGTAATTGCAAAGGCGATTCATCAGCACCACTGTGGCTGAGGCCCCTTAGAACTGAGACGCTGAGACAGAGGCAAAGAGGGAAGAAAAATGACTTGACTGCAAGGAGCCGCCATGACAATGAGGCTCCTACACAGTTTAACAGGCTGAACCTGAACCTGGCCACAGCAGCACCAGGGGTCAATAAATGAATATATAGAGTAATATAGAACATTATTATTATTATTATTAGTTGTTGTTGTTACCATATTTATCAGGATGCATTCTGGGGAGATGTGTGTAAAATCTAGAATTAAGAGAATTTTAAGTGAAATCAGCAATGCTTTAGCTTAAAAAAGTGGGGCTGACTGTACTGCTAATTGATTTTAGCTTTTTGTTAAGATTACTCCCCTAGAATTTACACTTTTTATGTCTTTTTTATGCCCATTATTTTCAAATTTTCAATCAACAGCCCAGATTTGCCTATAATATGTATGTGGTTTGGAAGCATGTATAGTAAAGTAAATATTCGTTTTTGTGTTCTCAGCTACAAAAGCCAATAATCTAAACTCTACTGAAGCTACATTATGCATAGGCCAACTCAGAGAGCAGCAAAATAGACATTTATATAGAGTACATGAGTGTGTCACAGATGGAACCAAAGACAGTTTTCAGCTGGATCCAAGCAGCCAGGATGTATTTGTATGGTATTTCACAGTAGGAGAGGACGGACATAATGTTTTATTTCAGACACTCAATAATATATGTAAACATAAATAGCTGTGTAAGGACATCGCTCGTCTGATTTATGAAGCTGTGGAGAGATTTTGATGTGTTACCCACAGAATGCAGCTTGAGTCTGTAGAAACGTCCAGAGTGGACATGTGGAGGGAAATCAGCCTGCTTTCAATTTCATGGCTGTAATAACAAGCACGGACAGAGGGAGCACCTGCACATCCCTGCCCCCACAGGCTCTCACACACACACACACATAAACGCAACTCGTGTAGGTACACACAATCAGACAGTGAGACATATGGACACAAATCACTACTTTTTCACATGCACGTGAAACTTCAGACAGACACACACATCTTCCATGACATCAACATGCTCTCTCTAACTTCTCCAACACACACACACACACACACATGGTTCATGTGGCTCAGTGGGACCTCTGCTCCTCCGCTCTCTTATGACAGCCATCTGTAAGCAATCTCCACTTTGTACCCATCTCCTTTCCAGCATCACAGGCCTCCACTCTCTCTCCCGTCTTCTCTGTCCATCCTTCTTTCTCTCGTTCTCTCTCTCCACGCGCCTGATTGATGAGTGAGGAATCCATCACTTGCGCTGAGTGCTGCTGCCCCATGCAGTTTAAGCAGGAACGCAATCACCAGCTCGGAAACACGGTCGCTTTTACAGCAGATGTAGATACGATGCTACTGCGTACAGCTGCATAGATATTGACTGTAATCATAAAAATCAGCAACTCCTTTGTTTTTCTGTGATAATGATGCATTATTCATCCATTCGTCTCTTATAAGTGGCTTTCGATTAACGTTATTTGCTTATATATGTTGTAGACAAACGGACAGCACGTTTATAAATTTGTCATAATTAGGTGAATGTTGAACAGCTGAATCAGGAAGTTTATTTTGAAAATCATGGCTTGGACTAAAACCAGTGTAATCGCCTCGAGGGGAGAGGGATGATGGGTGTTGGTTGTGGTAATGAGCTGCACAGGTTTTACACGTTGTCATTTACATGTCAGGGAGTACACACACACATATGCACATGAAGGGAACACACACACACACACATATGTGAATGTTCACAGTTGGGTTTGACTGCTGGGGCTGCTGCCGTTTGACAAAATTTGCAAATAATTGATATTTTTTCAGCATATGTTGTAGGCCTGAAAACACCTTCGAGTCGCTCCTGGGACTCTTAAAACTCTAAAACTAAAGCACGGGGTGTGATGCTCGTGTATTTTGCTTCATTAATCTGCCGTGTAGTGTCCTACTATGTTAACAAATTGAGAATCCACACCATTGGGAGGTCTGGTTCGGGCTCGAAGGCGAGAATCGATGTCTTTTATGTTCTTCGCGGGTTCGTCGTGTTCTGTGCAATGTTGAAATTGTCAGAGAAGTCAATTAATGAGTGCAGGATCAGCGTAGGATCAGCTAGCATTTATTATCTTGGACCATTTGGCAGAATGCAGCGGTAAAAGTTCCAATGTAATATGACAGTGAAGGACACATCTGGCCATTGAGTTAAACCGTCAACCCAGGCTGTCGTCGAAAACAGACAGCTGGCATCTCCGACACTCCAGAGTTTAATGTTATGTCCCAAATCCGTCTGAGAGAGTTCCCACAAATGTTGCTTCTTTTCCATTGTATGATTGATCTCTTTTTAAATTAAAGAAAACATTTTTTTTTTTACGCTTTTGGCTGCGATGGTTTCACTTTTTCACGTTTGCCGCTCGACACTGTGGTCTATTGAGGGCACAGTCGGCGTTGAATTGTTTATGTCTACCAGGCAGTGTTTGCTTTCGGAGCAGGAGGGACTGACAAAATCTGACATTTAGTTTGGACTTCATTAGGTAGCCAAACATTTCTTTCTTAAGCTCTATTGTGCGTGTGCTTAAAAAATTAAACAAAATATACAGTATGTCCTTGTGTGATTCTGCACCATGAGAGGATAGAGAGGATAGAGAGGATAGAGAGGATAGAGACGATGGGTACATAGGCAAAGTTTGTCCTACCAGTCATCTGCATGAATACATGAATGAGGAAAAACTAAAAAAATGTGTGTGTGTTGGCAGTATTAAGGCATGTTGAAGAATTCCATCATCTCATCCTCTAACAGCGTCGTGCGATGAATCTTCCCACCTGATCGTCATCCTCTCCCCCTGTTTCTCTGTCTCTCTCCGTCTGTCCGTCTGCTCCCAGTAGGTCGTCTGGTGTGAGGCGAGAACGTTCCAGAAGCTGAGCCGAGAGCAGAGGGCACAGAGGGAAGGCATCTGTACGCTTGCTGACAGGAAAGAGAAAGATGGAGCAGAAAAATTAGGAAGTTCCTAAGTTCAAACAAGAAAAGACAACCGAGCGGCGCCAAAATATTTGCACTTTCTCCTCCCTGTGTTTGCCATTTTATCTGTTTGTGTGTGTCTTGACTTTGTTTTCCTCTCGATGTGACTGAACAGACCCAGATAAGAATGAGAATATATTTGTAAGAGATAACAGACTCACCACTGGAAGAGCGTATATGTATGTTATCTCATTCCCTGTGTGTTCACGCATTCTGTCCTCAAAATACAAGAAGAGACACAAGTGATGAGCATGTGGCTGTTAACTAAAGCTGACGTTTCCCCTGATATAGAGCTCCATACAGGACAGAGATACAGAGCGCGTAAAGAGGACACACAGACCTTTGTGAAGCATGAAGTCTTTGGATTTCCATAGAGAAACGCCAGGGACCAAGTAGATGTGTAATGTTACGTGAACACGCAATATGAAGCAAATGACATGTACTAGATCTAAACTGTGACCACAGGGTCGAATTTATCAGCATATAATTAGCTGGATTAATCCCCTTGCACTGTACGGTACATTTTAGAAACATTAACATTTGTGATGTTCCGATGAAAGAGGCTGCGTTCCTGTTTTTCTTCAGTTCGTGTAGTGCATTCAGTCTTTGGGGAAAGCTTAAAGTTTAAGAGGAACACGTTATTTTACTTGCTTAATACACAATTACTTAAAGGGGACTTAGGATGTTTTGGTTTTTTTCTTATTTTCCCAAACTTTTATGATGTGATGGGAGTGCTGAACTTATAGAATACATCCAGTTCTGGCCTTTTTCCACTACGGGACTGAAATGTACCGAGCCGTACCAGGCGGCGCCTTCGTTTTCCGGCCCTGATCCGAGGTGTCCCGGTCTCTGCCTTCATTTGGGTAGCGGCGACACAGCGATGCTCTGATTGGCTCAAACATTCCAGCATTGTAAACGACAAAGACAGAGTTCTGGGAAATTGATTTCCAATATTTGCAGCACATTTCTGATCGCCTTTTTTTACTCCAAGTGCCTGCCAGACCTGGATCTGGATAGCAGAGGACGTCTAGGCACGCAGTGATACGGAGTTGGAAGTCCAATTGAGCCACTCTTCCAAAAAGAATATGTACAGTCCATCAAGCAGTTAAGTTTTGCATAAATTCACTCGGCGGTGTTCCGACAGATCACAATGCTGACATCGGTATGTGCTGATTGATAAGTAATGAGCTTCTCCATGGTGTCTTGTAGCTGCGGTTCAGGATGAAACATCCTGATTTTAAAGAGCGATTGTCCCTTGAAATAATCAAGATTTTACCACTGATAATCCACAAATTACTATAAAAGTGAAAGCATTATGATTGTGTAGGGTTCAGGTAGGATTCACCAGCAGTGGAAAAATGCCATGAGACAAACCCATAGGTCATGAACTGCCAGGAAAACTTTGAATTCTGTGGCATGTTTACGTGAACGTGGTTAGATACATGAGAGTATCAGACAAGCCAGTGTCGCCAGCTCAGACCTGACAAAGCTGGCCAATGAGAACGCAGCCTTTTGTGAGGTACTCTTAAAGAGACAGTACCTAAAATGGTCTGTCTGTTTAAATTGACTTTTTGTTCAGCCCAAATGCGATGTTGTTTGTGTTTTTATTTTATCAGCACAGAATTCTTTGGGATGTTAAACATCTTTTTACTTTGTTTAAATAAAGATTGTGCTAACAAGAAAAAAACCCCCATTCAAATTTAAGCAACGACATTCTATTTTTACAGTTAAAGATAAACAGAACGAGAGCACTGCCAAGAGTGCTGTTATATTGTTATGGCTAGTTTTATAACTTTACTGAGGTAATGTTAGTATTTAGCCAAATACTACACACAGTCACATTTTCAGAATGACACGTTGCCCTGCTGAACTACTGTATTTGTACAGTTTTTGCTAATCTGTGATTTTATTCACCTATTCTACCAATCACCTTATTGTAAAGTGTTGCTATATTTTATTCTTACTTTCCAAAAGAGATTACAGTCAAGAGAACGGATTAGCGCTCATCCCACCACCAAGGCCGAACAAGCATTCTTTTTCTAATATTATACTGACCTAAAGAGAGACTTTAATAAACAATATTTTTCTGAATCTATCTCCATAACTGTTAATGATACATGAACATATTCTACTGAGTCGGCATCGTCTCAGCTCCACATCAGTGGGTTTTGAGCACAGCCCTGCAATTCCAGATATTATGGTCTGTCCTGTAAATACTTTGTAAAACCACCAATCAATCAGTAAAGGAAGGAACACAGATAGAAATAAAGAAAGACAATCTTCCAATATCAAACTATATTTTAGTTCCTGGTTGTGCTGCTGGGTCCTCATCTGCACTGAAATGTGCTGAGTTCTTCCCTGTGCCATGCCCCACCCTCTCCCCCATTTAATAACAGCAAACACGCTCATAACATCTCGAGTAATCCTGCTAATGAACCAACAAGCCAACCAACAGCCATAGGTGAAAACACAACCTCCTCAACGGAGCTTAAGTTACAAATATTCCTAATTGCTCCAGGAAAAGAAGACGTCACACAGATGACAGTCCAAGCAGTAAATGGAATAAGATGTTCACGTGTCTCGGTATCCCGTGTAAATCGTCTCATTCCAGCTGTCAGATTTGCATTTATCTCTGTTATTGTAAACACAATGTGGCATTTACAAATGCCAGTTGCTAAAATAAACACTTGAGCCTCCCAAATAATAGCAAAAGACATTTGTGGACTTCAACGCGTTCATTGTGTGTCTTCCAAAAGTTGATGTCAGTTCGAGTCTGTAAAACACACCACCCACCTCACATAGTTGGAGCTTTGCCACAGTGAGTCTGTTAAAAGCCCTCCCGGGTGTCTTATTAATAGGAAAATATCTGAGCGGGAGAGGAAAAAGACCATATGCACGAGTTTTTGAGAGCAAAAATAAACATCATAATGTCGTCCTCACATTTGTGAACAATGTGTTGTGAGTGGCTGTTTGTGTATCTGTCTCAAGTCGTGCATTTCTTTTCATATCTGAGAGCGAACTCAGAACTGAGGCGAAAAGGCTCAGACTCTACGTATGTACAAGAAGTATAAAAAATATATGACCTAACACGTGCATGTCAACATTCATCCATCCATTATCTACACGGCTTATCTACGTCAGGGTCACGGTGGGGGTGGAGCCTAACCCAGCAGTCAAATAGTTACTCATTAATTATTATATAAATTGATTTGTTTAGAGGGGACATGAAACCAGGGGACACCAGAGGTCCTGAGCTGTCTTGAAGTCTGTGTTTTCTGTGGCCTTTTACTCCTGAAACATGTTCATATCAATGCGTAACTTAATTTAAACTTCTTTACCTTCTTCACCATATGCCCATCAAGGCAATGCAGTACAGTCTGTTTTCACTCAGCGTGGACAGCAGTGCTGCAGCAGAAGAGAAGAAGTGATTTTTTTGTACATTGAAGCACATATTAAAGCAAGCTATTTAAAAAATAGATGCTAAAAGAAATTAAGATCTGAATATTATTATGGCCCATTGAATATGCCCCCGGTTCCCTAATCTCCATTTAATTCTCATAATTTACAATTGGCAATCTGATCTGAGAGATTTGAGGGAGGCCGTGTGATTGCATCTTTATACGTCTTATTTACTGATACACTATCTGGGCTGTGGTTGATATCTTAAGTAGTGTTATCTTAAGTGTTATGATTCCAGCCTCAAAGTTTGACACAAATTCTAAGCGATGACGATGAGGAAATGGTGAGTGCACCACAGTAATGGTGAGTATCAAACGTTGGAGTGGATACTTCACTGAAGGCTCGTTTAGTTACCTCCAAAAGAGCAAAAATGTTCAGATCGTCTATTTGCGTATTTCTTATAAAAACTTATTAACTGGAGCAAATTGATGCAAAATTTTAAATGCATGTACGTTTTATTATCATTATTATTGTTGTTGTTCTAGTACTGGGTTAAAAAAAGGAAAACAAAAAAAATTCACTCCACTGGAGCATAGAAAGCATCATGTTATAACAACAAAGGAGATACTGAGATGAGAGAAATAAAGAGCTGCTGTCTGCTTCACGGTGGGAAGCTCTGTATGGGGTAGATTGAGCTCTACACTGCCCTCTAGAGGTCAACATGGATCAATGCGTTTATGATTGCCCCTTAAATATTCCTGTACGCTTTAAAAACGTGGTTAACACACGTACACACATTCAACCGAGCCAAAATCAGTCCGATACCTTTATTTGGACATCACGAGTAGCAACAAGGAGAATCTGTTCTCAATAGATGAGGTCAAGTGTTTGAATGAAGGAATTTGAGTGCGCTCCATGTTGGCTTGTGATGTGTGTGTGGAGCCATGATATATATTCATGTCTGGTGATGAGACTTCAAAGGTGCGGCTGCTGTTGGTGCATGATGGGAGGCGGGGGGCTTTGGGGATGAGGTTGCTGGTGATGGTGGAGGTTTTTGAAAATGGTGGTAGTGGTGGGCGAGGGATGGGGGCGATCACAGATGAAATTGGAACCAACAGGCAGCTGCAGTACATCTGTCTTGCACTGACACATGTGGCATTTGACTTCCAGTGTGAAGTTCAAAAGAGTTTTATAATGACGCAGCTGCTTAGGGATGTATGCACATGTGTGTGTGTGTGTGTGTGTGTGTTGGAGAGAGTGTATGTTGTGTGTTTTCTGCTTTGTGGAGTGGGATGAAGGGTTTTGTAGGTGCACAGAGGAGTTTATAGGTGTAAAGCTGGAACTCTGGACTCCTTAGAAAGATGCAGCCAACAGGTGCCTGCTGATGCTGTGTCAGCTTGTTTTGTTATCCATTTATTATTCTTATTCTTTTGGGGTCATGTTTATGATACCTCTCTACCGGATGTATGGATCATTTAGGAATACTTTTGTGTCACCGGCTCCGACTTCCATCACCATCATTTCACATTTTTTATTTGAATAACCTTTTGGTAAATGTGTATTAAATGATCACAGTAAATTTGCGTCGCATTGTCGATTTGACGTTCTTATTGTTTTAGTCTTTTCCAGTCTTTTTTATTATTTTATGCATTGTTTGAAATACAAATATTTTATCATGCTCCATTCTTAGTTCTAAGCATTACTAAGTTAGAAACATCGTATTAGACATGCACTCCCCGATGGTTGGCTAATTTAGTGATTTTTTTTTTTTCTCCTCCGTGTGCATTGAAACACTTAGAAACAGATCAAACACCATTAGAGGTAATTAGAGGCCCCATTAGTCTGTGTGATAGACACACACCGGCGTGCACACTGTTCACCATTTGCGCCCGATGAGCAGCACCTGCCCGGCAGCCTGAGCACGGGGTCAGGGGGTTGCCTGCCGGGAGGCCGGGGCTGGGGGTCAAAGGTCATGTTCCAGACAGGCGTATCCACATGCTGATTGAGAACACAGGCCCACAGCGTGCAGGTGGACACAGCAGTTCACCCCCCACTCTTTCTCCTTTCTCTCCTCTTTTTCCTTTTCTTTGCTCTACTGTGCAGGGAGAGATTCATGTTAATGACCTCCGCCAAGGAGACTCGGAGGTTAGGACATGATCCAGAGAAGAAACTATTCAATTTTGTTACTGGTTGGCCTGATGCTGTTTCTAGTGCTTCTATATTTTTGGCCTATAATTCTATGACTGTAAGTCATAGAATTAAAATTCTGGAATCTCTGGGTTTCTTGTCTATCAACATCCATCCACACAGGTCAAACTCATTTGACCCAGAGAAGATTTTCTGAATTTTTTTTTTTTTTTGAGTTTTTGTTTGGTATCGCCCTCTACAAAATACAAAATTTGATGCATTGCTTGAATCAATCTGGACAAAAGCTTCATTTTATTTTTTAAATTTATGTTTCTGACTGTTTTTGTATTGAGTGGGCGTGGCTCATTCTTCGAAAAATGCTGTATTTTATAAGTGAATTAGTCTGTTGTGATCCAACTAGATGTGTATGTGCACTTGCTATATATGTAAAAAATTACACATCAATTATCATATCAATTACTCAATAACCCCCCCCACCCTTTTTTTTTTAATGCGATCTGACCATCACGTTAGTAGACATCGTGACGCAGATGAAAATGATCTATAGATAATTTATCATGGAATAATATTTTGGATGTTTTTCACTGTATGACTTTTGAAGAAATTGATAAAAATGTGCCTCTGAAGTCTGCAACCAATAAAACAATCTGAAATATTTAAGTCCAAAGTATGACATCTGTAAACATTACATATCAGGGAGCCAAATTCACGGTTAAATTCAACAGTTAAATGAAGGTGATGAAGACGCACTGTTTGAAAAATGATGCTTCGGGTGACATCTGATATATTTCAGAGGAGTCCGAGCAGCCCAGCAGGTTTCTGTGTACCTGAACTTTGGCTGATTTGAATGATTCTCAGCACTCCAGAGCCCCAAGGGGCAATTAGTTATAGTATATAGTTTTACTATAAAAATGACTCTCACAAACAAATGATGTGGTTTGTGCTGAGGTGGAGGAATGTTTTGCTGAGCAGTACGATTACAGCTTTTTATTTTGCCAAACTTTTATTTATTTGGATGGAGCATCTGTGATGTGGAGGCAGTGAAAGCAATTACTCCCCATTTGGATTCACTCAACAGCCAGGTGTGTGTGTGTGTGTATAAATCAAGCTAAGAGGGCTCCAGCCTGTTATGACTCATGACTCCCCCTGCTGCGATCCCTGCACATCTCTCTTGGTAGTTGTGTGAATGTGTGTGTTTACGTGTGTGTGCGTGTGTGTTTATGTGTGTGTCCCTGAGGCTCTAAATTGTCACAGCACCTCACTCCCTGACACGACTTACTCAAAATGTTATCATAGTATTATTGCATTATGAATTTTATGTAATTTTTGACATTAATTATCATTTTTTTATTGTTACTTTTAATAGTAATGATGCATTTTGAGGTAAACATACTGACCCCATCTCTAACCCCACTCATTCTGTTCAGGCTCGTGGGGCTTGGACCCCATCCCAGCAGACACTGGTCGAGAGGAAGAGGACACCCTAGATGAGTTGCCAGTCTATCACAGTGCTAACACACAGAGACAATCACACTCCCATTCACACCTACGGTCAATTTAGGGAGTCCAGAAACGATAAATGTAGACAAATTGCTGTGTTGCTGCTGCCTGCATCGAACCAAGATCCTCACTGGATCAGATATGAGGGCAAGGTGTGTGCTGAATTTCAGTTCAATTTAATTCTAAGATTGGGGCTCCAGGTGAGCTGATCCTCCATAAGCCTGAACCCAGGATGAGGATCAGCTGGTCCATGATCTGCTCAAGAGGCCCGAGGCTGCATTTCTGTCAGGCCTGCCTCAAATTCACCAGCAGGGTGTGACTTCATCACTGTGCTCATGAATCCCGTGCATGTGTGTGTGTGTGCGCGCATGCCTGTGAGAGAGACATTCATCACTGCCATCTCATTTACTGCATTTGACTCTGCATGATGATTGATGACGATCATATAACAAGGTTTCCCTGGAACTCTTATATGGATGTTTAGATAATTGCAGCTTTTCTA
>OMNV01017921.1:9127-52471 GCA_900303265.1 Brotula barbata
GCTGCTCCGCCACTACAGCGCTCCTTCCCTCTCCGTGCGCTCTCTCCGTTTACGCAGAGAGAGAGAGAGAGAGAGCGAGAGAGAGAGAGACGCCACCGCCCTCTGGCTACCACAACTCTCTCTCTCTATCATTAAATACATGAAAAATAAACAATAACAAACTGTGTCTAAATCTTCTCAGTCTTCGTCTTCTTTAGAGTCTTGGAATGGTTGTTTTATTTATCATTAATATTACACCTTTAACATGAAGCGTCAATTCCCCCTGATCCACATGCTAATAAGATTTTCATAATATTTTCCTACGAGGACATTTAAACTGCACATGATACGAGTTCACGGGGATCTTATTATAACTTATTGAATTTCGTGGTCCTTTGTGGCAATACTGACTCATGAATATTCCATCTATCCATCTATCTATCTATCTATCTATCTATCTATCCATCTATCTATCTATCTATCTATCTATCTATCTGTCTGTCTGTCTGTCTGTCTGTCTGTCTATCTATCTATCTATCCATCTATCTCATCTATCTATCTATCTATCTATCTGTCTGTCTGTCTGTCTGTCTGTCTATCCATCTATCTATCTATCTATCTATCCGTCTGTCTGTCTGTCTGTCTGTCTGTCTGTCTGTCTGTCTATCTATCTATCTATCTATCTATCTATGTGTGTGTGTGTGCTGTGTGTGTGTGTGTGTGTGTATCCCTCTCTCTCTCTCCCCCTCTTAAGAGCTCACCGACTGATGTCTGCCCCCTGACGGTCAAGTGGACCAATGGGACCTGCAGTTTGGACCTACTGGGAGCCAATTAGAATTAAAGTGGCCGAATTTTTTAACAATGTGTGTGTGTGTCTGTCGTAGAACATGGCAGTGTGTTCAGGTGTATCAAGGGTGAATGACTGCAGGTTAGATTTTTAAAGTAATCTATAATCAATGAGAGATTGTTCATTCAAACATGGAGATGTGGTTCGCTGCTGCCATAGCTGACCAACGGTGCACCACCTGGGGGTTTTCAACCGGTGGTCCACGCCCCCCTGGTGGTTCGCGGAGGTATTGCAGATGGTCAATGATAATGACTTCAGTAATGACATTTTATTGCCAGAAGCCATAAAATAATATATTATTATTATTTGCACATTTTTTTATTATGTATTGATTATTTGAGAGGAATCGAATCCATCTAAATAATATTCTGCAATGCTAGGCTGGAGCTGAAAAAATGAGATGGATGTATGGACAGCAGACAGATTGTGTGCAACTCATCACACAAGGAAAATTTAACCTCAGCCTGTCCCCACCCCCCACATCAGCAGTCCAATGGTCACTTCTAAGTCAGGTAGGTGGTCCATGGGCCAAAATGAGATTACAGAAAACCCGATTTACACATAAAATGATCAGGGGATAGTTTAATGATTCCTTCATCTGATTTATCCCAGTGTCCTCATTTTCTCTTTATGGATTCATCTGAAATTATGCTGAAAAATGAGTCCCCGCAACACCCAAGTCAATTAGTCTACAAGGGGCTCAGAACTTATCAATCAACCTGTTGGAGTCAGATCAAATTAAAACAACCTCGACACATTTGCTACTTAGATGTGTTTGTGTGTTTGCATCGAACACACACACACACACACTTGTAGCTAACATAACTCTCAGCAGTGTTGCTGCACAGTCATTTGAGCAGTACAGCCTGGATCATGCATTGTAAATGGCAATAGTAAAATATGTGCTTGGTGCCATTTGTCACCACCGCAGCCCCACAGCTCAGTGACTACCACCAGAAGTAGTTGCTACCCGCAGGGACCTGTAAAAGCTTTTTATTCTGCCACTTTATTTGAGAATGGGAAAGCAATAAGTTACACTAGAAACATATGGCACAGTTGGACATGGATCAGCACATAAACTAGTAACAGTCAATGGCAATGGGATTTTCACAGTTCCATGTGCTACTATCACAAGAGTACTAATGATTGATATTCATTGCAAATCACTTTGCAGATGTACTAAATGTAACATTATAGTACATTTGGGAAAATAGTAAAATTATATTAAAACTGTGCTTTTTATCACGTGATAAGATCCACTACACCAAAAATGACTGAGTCAGTTTTAAAGATTATAATGAAATTCTTAATGACACACATTTAGCATCTTGGCATAGTGAAATGCATATTTGTCTCTCTCTCATATTTCTCTCTTCCTCCCATTGAATTTTTGTAGCCTCCATAGGTGATAATGGCAATATTAGTGAAAACGCAGGTAATCTCACCCTGGTATACACTGTTAAAAGAAACTGAAAGTCTAAACCTGCCAAATTATGTGCACTCGGTGGCTCATTGCATTAAATTCCCTTAATGGAACCTAATAACCAAGATTAAAAAAAAACCATGAGAATGAAAGCTATCTTCTGTTTCCCCTAACAGCATCACAGTTCCTAATTTAAAGGAGAGCCCTCATCAAAATACCGGTACTATGTGGTGGTTATTTAGGGTGTCTGTCCAGTCCAGTACCACACACACAATGTAGTTGTATCAACTAAAAAAGGTCAGCGTATTTGATCTTTCTTTTTTTTTCGATATATAAAAGCAACCAAAACAAAATAAATCAAGTCATGTAATATAAAATTGAAAAAAAAAATGTGAGTACAACAAACCAACAAGCAAGCAATAAGAACAGCTACAAACAGTAACACACATATGGATTCTACAGCCAGCAGTGGTTGCAGGATACTTGTTCAGCCTTTTTGAGTGTGTTCAGAAAACCTCTTTGGCCGTTTTAGCATTGCATTGACGCCAAGGTGAGATTTTGGAGAGGTGTGCGATAACAGTGCAACAGGGCAGTGTGACTCTACATCCACCTCCACGGTGGATGAAGAGTGGAGGTGGATGTAGAGTGGTCACACTGCCCTGTTGCAACCATAATGAGGGCCAACTACAGGTTGAACTGACTGAATGGGAGTCCCAGATATTTAACCTCTGTGGGGTCGTTATCAAGTTCATTGATACTCGTCGAGTTGACCTCGATTCCATCCTTCTCCTTCAACTATGACCTGGATGACTGAGAATCTTCACAGTAGATACCAGACTTCATTTACACTTCTGTCACCTAACACTGTAATACTGAGCTTGTGATGATGAGGAGAGATGAACTAACATGATATCTATGGGAGAAAATGTTTGATTTGCCATTTGAAAAGGACATCTTGGTGACAAGATGAAAACGGCGGAGTGTTGTCATCCTCCCTTGCGGTGTGCTTAGGAAATGCCTCTAACATATACAAAACCAGCTTTCCACCGACCTAGTGCTGAGGTCAGAAAGTTAACACTGCAGATGTGAAGTGTAAATGTATGCAAATAGATAAACATTGCAGTGAACAGGATCAGCTCCCAGGCCTGTAGTATTTTATGTTTTTCATTCCCTTTCTTAACATCATACAACACTGAACATGACACTTCCAGGCCCCACAAAAAGAAACAAAGCGAGCTGGCCATGTGCTGTGTTGTCTATGTTTAACTAGCACAATGTGAACTTTTGGCGACAAATGAGCCCACCATGTAAAAAAAGAAAGACCCACAGTGTAACCAGATGTACACAATTTGAGAATGTATAATTAACTACATTTTCTACAGTCTACATTTTTGGAATTAATGGAATATAAAGAGTTCATTTTCATGTAAAATTTCTGAAATCTAACGTAGGTGATTTTCATGGTTTTCTTTGACTGAAGGGTGACACTTCATGCTGTGGGTTGTGACAATGCTAAAAATCTCTTTCATTTCTGCAGAACATTTATTCAAGAAGCATGTCAATCAGTGCAAAGTGGAGTTTTTTTTTCAGTTTTTTCAGTGCAAATGTCAAATGGATGTGTCACTAAATGTGCTGTTTTAATATTATTATTTTTAGGTCAGGCCTACTGCACTTTGTGCTATAACTTCCTTTAATCAGGAGCTCCACAGAGGCACTCAGGCTACTGTACCCGTTACTTCAAATGCTGAATGCAAATAGTTTTCCCTCTCCTCATTTTTCACTGTTTGGATTGTTATTCTCACCACTATGAATGCAAACTATAGGCTGCATAACACTGCAAGCTGAGAAAATGAAGACAGTTGCGGTGTGTGTGTGTGCGCGCGCGCCTCTGTTCCCCACTCTGCCCTACAGCTCACTACCTCTACTTTTAACTAAACTCCCGAAGCACTTTGTCACACTTTATTCATGCCAGGATCATCAAAAGATTCACGGCCTAACTGTATTCATGTTTATCATCATTATGAAGAGAGAAATTTAAACATATTTTCCATTGATTGCCTGTATCATACCATTAAATACATAGAGATAATGAGGGACAGAAAGAGATCAAAGAGTATCATCTCCTCTGTTAGTGCTGAGGATCTGACCCATGTAGCTGCTCCACATTTAGAGCTCATCTCTTGCTGCCTCTGAGATCAATTATTGAGGATAGAGAAAGCTTACTTACAAAGGACTACGTCAATGCTCATAAAGATGTGGGGAATTAAAACTAACAAGAAGTTCACAGATATGGGTTCACATCCCAGATCTTTCCCTCTTATATCTACCTGTACACATGCCGTGGTGTGTTCCAGCTCCTCTACAGCATGTTACAACAGAGAGCAAGGCCCCATAGGGGTGACTAGGTTTAATCTCTTTAGCAGTTACATAATGCTCCCAGTTCACGTTTTAATCAGCGAATAGATGGCTGTGCCCAGGGACGAATAATCACATCTATAACTTTCTAATCTAATATCCAGCTACATTCAACTGGATTAGAGAAGAGCAGAGAGGGATGGGAGGGGCACAGGTGACACACCGAGCTGTGGGAGCATGTTTGGAACAGGATTTATTTACGAGTTATTTTGACAGAGAAAATGAGACTGAGAAAGCATTAAAGTGTTTATGTATATTTCAAATTGTATGTCCAGGAGTATTTAGGGCCTTTGTGCCCTAAACACGGGCCTACACATATGTGTGTGTGTGTGTGCATGCGTGTCCCTAACCATCTATTATTACGTGGACTATATAATATATAATAACAATCCTTTCAGATCAGTTTTGATTTTACTCCTTCGGCAGGCTGTTTGGTGATGGGTACTGACAACCTCATTCCGGAGATGGCTCTGTGTGACTGTCCCACACACTGGTGGGAACCAACCGTGGGAACAAAAAGTGAATGAAGAAATCTATCCTGACAGACAGATGGAAAGATAGTCGGACAGACAAGGAGAAAATGCATCAGAGTAATCAAATTGAATTGTTTCCTGAGAGTAAGTGAACACACACGCACACACACGCACAGACTGAGAGCCAGGGAGAGAGAGAGAGAGATTCACCTTGGCAAACGAAAATGCTGTAGCTACAATAAATGAAATCGAAAATCTGAGTTAGCATATGACCTCATAAGCAGTAAGAAGTGCATTAGGACATTTATCATAAAATAATGTTGTTGGTAGTTTTATTTGTTTACACAACAATCTGTGTAATGGTCTGCAGATATACACGTTACCGAATGAAGCACACGGAAAATCAATTACATTCTCATTTGTTGATTGGAAGTTGGACTGTTTCCGTCTTCATCATGCCACGCCATAATTAAACATGCAGACCCCAGTTCGATGAGAGTGGGCCATAAACCACTTTGAGGACAGACTAATTATATGAAAATAAGAGAAATATACAATTAAAAGTGGAAAGAAAAAGAACAGTCTATGAATTAAGAACATTGGACCAGGAGTAGACGGAGAAATGAGGAAAAATAAGGTAGACATGATGACATTTGGTGATGGATGAGCAAACGGAGACAGCCATTTTGATTGGGAGACAAACAACAGACTTTATGAATTGTATCCAACTCTTATCAATGTTGAACATTGAGTCAGTGTTGTTGGAAATCTGGACGGATAAAGTAACAGATAACGGATCTTCCTTCCTCTCTCGGAATCTTTCAGTGGCAGCTGGGATTGTTTCAAAAGGCATCAACCGAGGAAACGTCACAAAGAGGCACGGTACAAAGTGTAGCTGCTGGTCAAAAATAATTTAAATAAACTACAAACACAGTATTCCCCATGTAACCGTTCACTGGCTTCTCCTTTGACCTCTACAAGGATATTCACTATTTGGAATGCAATTTCAATTTTGTTCAATTTGATGCAATTCTGGGATGTAAGTCAAAATAAAAGAAGAAAAAAGAAGACAAATGTGCTGAATAAAGGCCCTCACAGGTGCTCTGTGTGTTCCCACAAGGTTAACTTCAAGTCAACTGAACTGTTCCTTCTGCTTTCTTTGTATTGAGCAAGTATTTCATGGTGTTCCTTTTTTTTTTTTTTTTTTACAGCGTTTTCACGTTTATTATTATTATTCAGAGACACAAGCTGCCAAGCTTATCACTTAAATTCAACTACTAAAAATGCTTTGAATGACTGGATACTGATGAGACAATGGCTCACGTCCAATGTATTGACTCATAAGCATGCATCTGTTGCTTATCTGAGTATTTGCTCATTAGATTATATGCCTAAAATTGGATAAGACTGTCCAACCATTCAAGAAAATAAACCAATGTCCCTGTAGATGCTTGGTTGAAACAATCCGTAAGAAATCTCAATATAATACAGTTAATATTGATAATCCATATCATTATGAAATTAATCAGCAAGTAAGAACCACATGCACTTTTTGAAAAACAAGGTAAAAACTACTGGAGACAAATGTGCACCTTAGGTCAGACATAATCATTCCTGCCTTGTTGCAGGTGTTAATGTCAGCCAAATCAGCCAAAGTGCTTTTTGATTAGTTCTTTATTAATCCATGCACACCCCCAGAACTTCAAATCACACTCAATTACAACTGTGATGACAACAGTGACCAATATTGATGTAATGAAATAATTAGGAGTTTGTGGCTGCAGCACTCTCTCTTGACTTCAGGAGGAGAGAATTTTTTAAAATAAATTAAAACACAAAGTGAGTTCATAAGAGTGAGAGAGTGTGTATGAGTAAGTATGTTCACAAATTGTTTCTTGCCGCAATGCGTGTGTTTCTCCTGCCCACATGTGATGAGAATATCGCAGTGGTGATTAGTCAAAATGAAGAACATCAGATAATGTTCTTTGATGATCAATAGAGGACACTTACTAATGTCTCCTAAGAACACATCACCACACAGCCTGTTTGTGTTGTCTCCTGGGCTCTGAACAGCGATAAGCACAGCCATTTCCTGCCACACGCATGATGACTGGGTTTTCACTGACAGGATAAGAGGTACCACCTCATTAAAAAAGCAAGATAATGATCAAATATATGACTTTGTTAAAATGAAAACAGATGCTGTGTGTATGGGTTATCGTCCAAATGGATAGATTTTAACTATCTGTAACTCTCTTCTTCCATTCAGTCTCAAACTGCATTCATTTTGATCATTTTCCCAATTATTCTCTTTAATTGAAAGTTTAAATTGCTCTGAATATTTTGTTTTGCATTGATATTCACTGTCTATTCTGCGTCCTCAGTGTCCATACATTAGGTCTGGCAAACAACTGAAATGCTTTATTAATTGCAAGACTTTTAATGTTTATTATGGTCAGCTGCAAAATGTATTAACGTTAAATTTAAAGACGTTAAAGAAAACGTTTCCAGAAAAGTTTACAATATCACACTCGCATGAGACACCACTTCTGCTGTAGAAAACAATCTTAAATTCCTGCAACGCTTTTTTGAATTTTTTTAGATTGACTGTACATTAACAGTGAAATAATAATATAGAACAACAATTTTAAGGAATAGTCGTCCACAACATTGCCCATTACATCGGTGAGTAATCCAGGTAAACAAGACAGGATGCATAAAAAAAAGTATTGCTACAAAGATGGCAGTTTATGCTGCTGTGGTTTAATGTGTTTACTTAATGTTGCAGTGTTGATAGCAAATTCTGTTGTGTTGTGAATGAATGCTGCTGTGATATGACGTTATTTGATTGTTGTTGTTTTTTTGTCAAATGCAACCTTTTCAGAGAGAAATTGTTTCTGCTCGTGTTGCTTTCAATGAAAAAAAATCCAATCTAATTGCTTGTGCAATAACATTAATTTGACAGCCTTACATAATACAAAATCAATCAAATAAACACACAAATCTGAATCAAGCGGTTGCCAGAGGCTGAAAACCTGGATCATGGCAACCGAGTGGTCTGATCATCTCCATCCTCCTCCTCACTACCGAGCAATTTCCCAGAAGATTAAAGAAAGCAGCCAGTGAGTAGCTATTTATTGAGATCCTGCAACACATTAGTAGCTGCTGCCACGGCCTTCAAAGTGTGTGTGTGTGTGTCCATTGAAGACTTGCCGGGCCCACTAAGTCTGTGTGCAGAGCATGCTTGCTGATATTCTAAAGAGGTGTAAGGTCAAGGTTCGTGTCAGCCCGACTCAGCTGTCACCTACTGAGCTCTTTATAAAATCTTCCACAGCTCTTTCAGCTGCTGTTTGAACATCATCAGTCTAACATGAGCTGTAAATCTCAGGGCAGGAGGGGCTTTCACACAAACATTCCCTGAAACTTTGCATTATGTTTCAAATAGTTGCAAACATTGGTCGAATATCATGATGTCTGATGAATTCAAAGGATCTTTAGCTGGCTAAGCGGTTCAATAAGAGTGTAATTTATGCATTATGTTTAGTCTCTTGATGTCTCCTTACTGAGATCGCTCTAAGCAAGAGTGAGAAAAAAAGTGTTGTGGTACTGAATGAGAAATGAGAAATTTTAGATCAATTCATAGTCAAAGGAAAGATGCATAATGGATATAGAGATGGATTCACTCTGTAGGTGGTGTCAATGAATGCAGAGACTAGCTGGTTCAGGATGAAAAATAATGCATCCCGGTCAAAAGGTTTGACTCTAGTATGTATTTTGTCTATAAAAACACATCACATCACATTGCACTCCCTGGTGCAGTATAATATTTTCTAAGATTACTATGACAAAATAATACATTACACCATCAAACTTTGTCCTTTGCATGTCTGTCAATCCATTGTAAGGCTTTGAAAATAAAAAGTAAATCCATAAATGCTGTGGAAACTGTCACAAATAATATGATTAGTCAATTTTCTGTATTAGGACACCACACACTTAACACACAACAAACACTGCAATTTGTCGGCAATACACAATGGAGTAATAACAAACGCTTTAATGTGTACACTCACAAAAAGCGGACTGCCCCTTTAAAACTTCAAAAGAAGCCACTCTTCTAAATTCGACCTTTTAAATTTGCTTGCTTGATCACGATAATTAAAGGCTGAGTACGCGAACTATCTTAGTGTTCGTGTTCAGCAGAGCTGAAGTAGAACCTGGAGTGCGCAGAGATCCCATGATATGTATAAAATAGTGACTAATTTTGTTAATTAAATCTTGACAAGTCGTGTTACTTAAAGAGCTTTTATTCCCTCATTCTGATTCTGACTCATGCAGTGTGTGCGACGTAAACATGGACAAAACATGACAAAAGCAGTCCATTTCAAGGTTATGTGTATTAAGTGTATTTACCCAGCAATTATAATTAAAGCACACCTTGTGTTAGTGGATTTTGTCGCTCCTCCGTAGCGCCCCAGCAAGCTGCACTCAAACAAAGCCATGTCAGCAGCATGAGTCGTGACGGACAGATCTGTATTTATTCTAATTGTACATTTCATTTGAGTTGAGCTTTCATTTAGCTATTCTTTATGAACCTGAAAAAACCAATTCTTAACAATTGTGCCAATCAAGGAGGACGGCATTTGCGGTGCCTTAGAAGAAAGATGGGTACTTTATTGATCCCCGTAGGAAAATAAACTCTGCATTCTTACTCATCCTCAACGAGGAGCGGTGGGCAGCCAACACATGCACATACAAACACACACACACAGACAACAACAAGGCCTGGGGACCAACTCCAGATCTTCTACCCTGAAAACTCCACACAGAACGGTGCGAAGGTCGATCCTTGGATTCGAACCCACGACCTTCTTGCTGTGAGGCAACAGTGCTAACCACCATTCCACCGTGCCACCCCAAAAGAAAGAACAAACGCTGGGCTGGAAATACTTTCAGCTAATTTGCAGGTTGCTGCTGTTACTGAGCTGCTGATGTGAAAAAGCGGATATTACTGCTCCCATGTACTCCATGATGCTAGTGTTGATTCTAGAGGATGTGCACAACCAACTGTCTGTGTCCATCCTGAATACACATTTGCAGAGTTCGGGGCAAGAGTAAACCTGGCCCACCACTGCCAGCAAAAATAAACACGCTAATTATTATCATCATCATAACAATCTGTTATGATATGCGTGAGTGTCTCTCCAGTGTATGAAATGACAGAGTGTAGATACAGTGGTTGATAATTAAGCCATCTGTTTCTGCTCTGTTAACACCAATCAGGATCAAACAAACCAGACAAGGCTCCAGCTCCCACTCTCGGTCCCTGATACAGTCATGACCCATCTGAATCACTGGGAGAGTGATGCAACATACTGGCAATTACACCGAACCTGAGATAAGTATGTAACACATAATATAGGCGAAGGAGAGGAGGGACACGAGAGGGAAAAGGAAGGGAAGGAAAGGAAAATAAAACAAGAGCAAGAAGAGGGGAAACACAAAATGAGCAGATATGGGCAAAAATAGTAGGAAATGTATTTTGATACACAATAGAACATTGTGACTATCAAAATAAACTACAAAAGACGGTGTCTAAGAACGTATAAAAATAAACTACAGTATTTTGTGTTTTGGAAATATGCACAAAATGTATTTTTCTGCAACATTAAACTCTAAATCTTAAAAAAAAAGATGCCATTGCTGACAGAAATGCGGTGCCACGGCACTTTATTCTCTCCCTCACACACACCGGTCATTTTTCTCTCCACTGTCTCCAGTCTCTCTATGCTGTCATTTCTCTTTCCTCCCCATCCTTCTCCAGTGTTTTTTCAAACTCAAAGCTGTTTTGTTCACTAGGCTTTTCTATCCTCTCCTACTCTGGCCCCTGCGTTTCCATCCCTCCATCCCTCACTCAGCTCCCTCTTCACTGATACACTGATTTCATGCCCATTCAAATCAAGCCGTGCAACCTAACACTCCAAGCAGTGTTTTCCAAAATATGTACGCCTTAATCAGGCCACAGTGCGTCACTAGCCATGATCTTATTTCCTGTTCCTGCAGCATGAAGCTGCTTATTAGGGGCAATTGAAAACCTGACTATGCCAGCAAAGCTCTAATCTTTACCACTGTGTGCCAAGCAGTACGGAATCTGGTTTTTACTTGGCGATCAAATCCCAAACCCCTTACAACCAGTCCAGTGATCTGTAGCCTCCCACACTCTTCCATATTTCCTCTCCCTTCCCTCCTGTAATTCATATCTATCTTCTCTTCTTCACACAGGTGTCCCTTTGTAGATTTAGAGTATTGCCTGTGATGTGTAATGTGCGATTGTGCTAATTGGTTTATTTGCCAGCATCTTCTTCCTGTCCTTTTCTTTCAGACTAAAAGGATAAGAAATGAGGTCAAAACCTCTTGTTAACGAGCTTACAACTTGGTTACAACTTGCAACAATTATATAAAATCAAATATCAACATCTAAATCATTTAAAATTCCAATAGAGAGACACGGCTGAAAAATATTTATCGACAACATAAAACCGAGGTATGATATATATTTCCCTCCTAGGCCCTGCTCACTGCTGACCTGATCGTCTATTTTGGCAAAGATGGAGGTGTTGTGAGTCGGGAAGGAGTTCTGAACAACTTGTTATTAACACACACACACACATACCTGAGAATAAATTCTTGACAGTCTCTCATCAAAAGCAGTCGGTATTTTTCTTGTTCAACCTTGCATTCAAGAAACGAGTTGGCACCAATTTAATCCTTCAGCATTGAGGTTTGCAGATTAAAAAATCTTTGGGTTTAGTTTTACCACCATTGAAACCCAAGCTAACCATATGTGGCTATTCTCTTCAAGACTGGCAAATATATACGACCTGGCAACCCCTCCTGACAGAGTTCCAGGGAAATGAATAGACCCCTAATATCCCCCTTGACACTAAGTTGGAAATCAGGCTTTTAATTAAGTCCCAGTTTGACACCACAAGTTTAAGAGCCGTGTTTCAAAACAGAACCCTGGTAGGTCTGAGAGCGCTCTTTTCTCTCCGAACAAACATAACACCAGCTGATCAGGACTGAACACACACTCTCCAGTTTGAGACAAACCATTCAAAGACATGTTAAACCACACCTGAAACTACGTCATGTAGGGTTCATCTCAGGGCTGAGCTCCTCGTGTCTCGGCTCTGCAGCTGGACTCTCCTCTACCTCTATCCACCTCTTGTTTGTCTCTTTTTCCATGTTGTGCCATTGCATCGCTCCGTTGATTTCCCAACCAAGAAAGCAGCATAGTATTTGAATCAATCAAACAGTCAGAAATCAAGGGTCTCTTTGATAGTTTACACTTCAACCACTTAAAAGCATCTCCCAAATAAATGAATAATCCATTGTAAATAGCTCACATTATCTTCCATCACTGTAAACGGCTTTCCCTTATTTGCACAAAGTGCCACTGTGTCGGAACTACAGTTTACTTCAAAATAAGTTGAAAATCAAGACACAGTAAGAGACAGATGAGATATTCTATTGGGAGATTTTTAACCTGGAAACAAGAGAGCGACAGGCATGAAGGTGGTGGAACGGGATGAGAATTGTGGGAATAAAACAAGACAGGCACCTTTTTGTTATTGTCAAAATCATTTGGAAAAGTCATGGAAGAAAACCAGCCTGCTTCACTGATTTATCTGAGATGTTTTGTTTCTTCTCGACAACAAAGGAACTGTTGCTTCTTCTTTCTCACTTGCAAACGTGTGCATGAGTGTGTGTGTGTGTGTGTGTGTGTGTGCGTGCATGCAGGCAAATGCTTTGAGCAGCTCAGATATTTCACAATATTTCAAAGACATTTAGATTCTCTCTCTCTCTCTCTCTTGCTCAAGGATATGAGAGTGTTAGTTATCAGAGAATCCATGCACATAAGAGAAGCCTTTTAAAAAGGTGGAAAAGTTGTGCTGCTTTGGAATGCGGGAATCAGTAAGCCTGTTAGCTGCACAGCTGATTGATGCTGCATAGGAGAGAACTGTGAATTTACCTATATCTTATGGGTTTGGGGAAGATTCTTTTTGTGTGTGTTTACGTAGCCCTCCTATAGCACAGACATGACAGAATCACCATGTTTGAGTTGTTGCATCTTTGTGAAACGCAGCAACAGAAAGACAAAAACACCAACAAGTGTGTATGAATCAGAGAGGCATTTCTGCTTCTTTAAGGCAGCGCAGTGAAATGAGAGTGACCTTAAAGCAGAGACCTGGCATCAAGCCCACGTGTCAGGAAGGTGCCACCATGATGAAGTGCCCTTGAATCCAAATTAAAATCAAATTGTGACTTGAACCTACACTTTGGCCTCGGTGTAGATGGGAGCAGTGAAGATTAATGCTAAATTATTACATTAGGTGTGTTTATGGAAAAACAAATGCAAACATTCTGACCAGATGACATCACAGAGGGCCACCCTGAGGCCGCGCCATTCAACTTTTACAGCTTACTTTGAAATCAGAAGGGTAAGAAGATTCAGCAGGGAAATAAACTGTATACTGATTGTTGACAATAGATCAAAACTGTTTCATGATGCTGAGTCAGCATCATCGATCAACACATTGATCGTCATAGGATACCACAAAAAACATCCTCTGTTACTTCATCGCCCTATATGCCACTTCCTCATAATGTCACACTGTCAGAACGACAAAGAAATGAAGTTACAGTGCAAAACGTACTAGCTACAAATACTGTTGTGGGGGTAGAAATGTCAACTTCTGTCACCTCAGCTTCTGACACATTCTCTGCTTACACCATTGAAGCAAAATAGCCTTAATGTTCCACACGAACAAAGAATCCAAGGGAGGGTGAGCAACACAACTTGTAATGAACCTGTGGGTGGAGGTGCAGCCTTGGCATGTTGAAAATATAACAAACTCCGTACAGTAAATGACTGAGTCTGAGTTGTAATGCAAGCATTTTGCACTGCTGCATGGCTTTGCTGATCTTCATACTAGATATTATTGGAGAAATTAAATCTTCATGGCAGTCATGTGTAATGTATGCATTGATGGTAACAACCACCATTGGGCCTTAATTATCCCACAAGCTTACATGCATGTTTCCTAATTTACTTGGTCTTTTAATGTGGTCTTTATTAGTGATCCTACCACATTAAGTATCTCGTTATATATACACAAAGTACTGTAGACCCATGCAGGCATTCGTTGATTCAAGAGAAGCTTAAAGTCTACTGGCAAAAAGTCACAAATCCAGTTAGTCAGCCATCTGCTCACTTTCTATAGAATCTTCCTGTGAAGTGTATAAAAAGAGCTGAAAGAGATTGTACATAAGACGTTAAACTATGAAGGCAGTAACATTTGCAGTTAATAAATCATGCAGTGCTTTAAACCACAGCTGTGGCTTCTTTCCTACCCTGTTTACTACTATACGTATTATAAGACAAATGAATTCCATATGTGACAAAAACGACAGGAGTGAAGAAAAAATGAGGGAGAAGAGCAGTGTGCAGCAGAAGGAAAAGATAAAAGGAGACAGACGAAGATGAGCTTAATTAGGAATCACAATGGTAAGGAAGGGAGCGTTCTGAGGCGGGTAATTTACAGACCAACATGAAGGACCAACAACATATTTCATGTTAACTACCCATTCTCAGATACATAAGAACACACAGACATAAGCTTCCTCTTGTGTACTGTGTTCATTTGAAGTGTGAGTTCTGCACATCTGCTCGTGTAAAGCTACACATCTGCAAGACGCAATACCTACAACAGTTGTTGGTGCAGCAATGTCAATTTTAAGATAAGAAGAGAAGATGATCAATGGTTTTACTGACTTCCCTAACATAGCCTCTACATATGACTCGCTTTCCAAATGAACTATTCCGTTTTTTGCATGTATGACACTGATCCTCTGATTAATGCAATGCCCGCCGTGTTGGTTTTTAATCAAATCCAGGATCACATGACCATCATACATCAGTAATTTCAAACCTTTCAGTTTGTCTCATTCATACTACGATTTTCCAAATGTATCCCCAGTGAAGAGTGTTTTGAAAAGCTCTGTTTTTGGTGTAGGAATAGAAGGGTAAAACTGAAAAAAAAAGGCTTGTGTAGAGATTCATTCGATTTGTTGGGGACGTAGATAAAGGCTCATTAAATGCAACGATCCCGGACACCGCATGGTGTGAATGTCTACTCTATGTAAACTGTTGTTTCTAGAAATAGAAAGCATCTGATCTATGTTTATTTATGCTATTATGTGGAACCAAGTGCAGATGTGAAAATATTCCAGGTGAGCATGACATCTGAAATAGGCTCCCACAGAGTGTTTGTCTCAGACACAGATCTGATGTTTCACCCCTAGCTGGTACACGCAGCTCATTATTTTTAATTAGCCCCCCTTCAAAGTTTCTTACTGCACGTTGCTGTAGCTTCTTCACCTTAAAGGCAACTTTTTGGGTGACACTGCAGGTGGATCAACAAACAAAGCGTGCAAATGAGAACGAGCACAGAGTACACATTACGATTTGCATGGACACCAATAACTTGTTTTGTAATTAATGCAAGACATCAGCAATTACCCCTCGGGCTGCACTGCCTTGACGCACTGAGGCTGTGCTGCCACCGACAAATCTTTTGGGCAATGTGACATTGTGATATTTTGCACAGGAAAATGAGGAGAAAGGGGGACCGCTCGATTTGAACATTAAGATAACATGTTATCATTTACTTATTCATTAATAATGTGACAGAGGAGCTGCATGAGGATGCTGAAACATCCTTCTCTTGCCCATATCCTGTCCTGCAACATACCACTACTACTACTTCTACCACCAACAATGATGACGACAACACCAACAATAACGGTAATAATCATAATGGCCTCCGCAGCCCTGTAACACACTCAAATATAGTGACGCATTCAATTCATACTGTCAAAAATCACACAAAGAAATACTACAGCTGTTGTTTGGGCATGTTTCTTTTGCAGATGTTCATTTTATGTAGATGGTTATTTTGGGGCACTGTAGTGTGCAAATGTGCAGTGTATGTATGCTGATATTTGCAGTTCCCTCACAGATTGCATGAACTCATCACAGAAATGAAAAGAACTCAATCCACAATGCTTTCGGGATGAAGGATGAGTTATTGCATAATGGGATACAACAAGTGGGTGTGGGTGTGGGGTGAGACTTTTCCCAGGGGAACTCCACTTATCTTCTTCTTCTCCTTTTGTTGACTCACTTTTCTTTTCACTCATTTTTAGCTCGACTCCCTACACTTGTTCTAGTCAATGAGTGGACAGGCAAATCATTTCATTCAGGATAAATTGAAACTATTTATTTCAGCATTACTAGAGTTACAGATATCGGATTTTGATCAAAAACCTGTCAACAAATCATTGGAGCTGTACAAATATAAAAATTATGTATTTAATGAGATGAGATGAGAGAAGAACGTTCAGTAGATAGAAGTGACAACGTGTTGTGCAAAGAAAAAAAACAATGATTGAATTTCAATATAAAAATAGCTCATCTCAAATAAAAATGTAAAAAAATGTCATTTATTTCTTAAAAACCTCTGTTAATCTCCTCACAGACAGAAAATTCTGTGTTCTACACCAGTTGGGAGTAGCTCAGGCTTCTGTGTGGAGTTTGCATGTTCTCCAGCATTAGTGTGGGTTTCCTCTGAGGACTGCTTTCCTCCCACATAGACTTAGGTGGACTTAGAATCTCTTAAGTGTTGTGAGTGGGGGTGTGATTGAGATGTCGATCTCTGTTGCACAGCCCCACAGACCCCAACCCCAAGGAAGAAGCTGGTTTGGTGGATGGTTGGTTCCGTCAAGGTCTGAAGTTGTTGTTGATGTTTTGAAATCTGTGTTTTATGACGAGCCAGCCATTGCTGATTTTTAAGTTGTTTCAGATGCACAATAGTGGAGTGTTTAAAGGGTTAAAAGTGCTGTGTTGTGGTTTCTCTGTCATCTGTGTGACAAATATCTGTGAACCTCTTAAAAGACTTCACCTTTTCTCCATTTTTTCCCTTTTAGTCATCTTGCCTTTACCTTCTTTCTGTCTCTTGTCGTTTCTTTCACTCTGTCTCATTTGGCTTCTTTTTTCCTATTCTAAATGTTTCCTACAGAATTTTTCCCTTGTTCTCGCAATCGCTCTCAACACACAAACTATGATGTTGTAACAGAAGCCACTTTAAAGACTTATTTCCTGTTTTGTGAAGGAATATATACACACACACACACAGAGTGATAGACATACATATTCATACTGTCTCTTGTATCCCTAGTTTATGTTCTTTGTCCATTTCTAGTGCTTCTACACACAAAGGACAATGCAAATGCACAAATACACACGCACACACAAACACTCACACACACTCACACACGCACACACCCTGCTCCAGAGACCCTAGAGCAAACGCTGTTATCAGCACAGGAACAGACCGGTGACTCAGACTCTCCCTCTATCTATCATCTATCATCTATCTATCTCTCTATTTATCTATACCTTATCGTTCGCTCACATAGTTTATTTTTCTTTTTATCTTTTATTTTATGCTGAACAAAAATTATCACACTACATTGAAAGATGTCCTCATGCCTATTCTTATGTTCTTATTGTCTTGGAGTTGACTTCCTGTTTAGTACAAAGTTTCAATGTATTACTTTACTGGGATTAAACATCAGAATAAACTCTTGCTCTTTATAATTTATTCTACGACGACACAGTCTTTAAGCACCATGCAATGCAAAGAAACCAGCCAAGCTGCAGTTCTTACGTAATGCTCACATTAAAGGTTAGAGGTTAAAGGACCAGCGGCTGATAAGACGGGTCAACACCTGAAGACAGCGCTTAGCGGTGAACAATGGTTGGTCTGTTCCAGCTTAGACAATACATTTCGTAAGTCCCACATGTATGTGTGTGTAAGTCACACACATAAATGTGGGGCTTACACAGATACAATTAGCCTGGAATCACATGTATACAATAATACAATAACGCATACCACATACAACATGGGTATAACATACGCAGGATTATTTTCAATGTATTTTTTTCAATTACTGAATAACTTGGATATTTGGGTTTGATAGCAGTGAACATGCATACTTTGCATTGTTTCCTGTCGTATTGCAATATTGGGTTTTAATAATTAGGTAATTAGAATATATATTTTACATCACAGCCCATGTTGTAAAGTGTATCAGTTATTGATACGATGAGGTAAGTAAACAGAATATTGTGGTGCAGAATGCTGGAGGACTTATGCGTCGGAGTGTGTACCTCATATAACAACCCATTACTTTTTATTACTCTGTTTTGTCCATGGTAATTTGATTTGGGAGGCTGAATGGGTGATATAGTCAGTTCTGTTCTACTGTGTGGTGGCCTAAGGGGACTGAAAGAGCCATGTCAGAGTGAGAAAAGCAACAAGGGATGGAGTGAGAGAGTGAAAGGAGAGAGTGAGAAGCGGTGGAATGGGAGAAGTAAAATTTACTTCACGGAAAGAAGAATTGAGAGATAGAAAGTAGGAGGAAAAACTGGGGGAGGAGCCAGAGATGATTTGAAACAGACACTTGACCATACCCCTTGACTATGTGACCTCCTCTGTCAATGTGACAGGAAGTGTGCCCCTCTCCTGACAGGAAATAGACATAGCTGTGTCCGTTTTTTGATTTGCGGATTTATGAGAGCCAGTGTATCGTTGTCTCATTACAATGCCTGGATTTTAAGTCGTCTGCGTTAATTTCCCTGGAGAGAGAAACAACCCTCAGGATATCACTGACATTTTAGTTATAATGGGTATATTGAATGACTTTGTTATCATTACCAGAGTTATTTTCCATTGCTGTTAAGTATTGCTGGCATCCACTTCTTCAAAATTACAAGCATTCCATTTAATAGAATACATTGTGAATGACGTTTTCAGAGAAATAAATCCAATAATTTTATTAGCTTTTCTATAAAGGACGATGTGGATATTATAAAAGTAGAGTTGGTTTTAGAAATGGACTTGACCTGCTTCTTTAAAAATGGATAGGGGAGCAAGTGATAATGCAACTGGAGCTTTTAAGATTTTCTTTCTTCTTTTGACTCACTGTTGACTCACTCCACATTAACGATGCCACATAATGGCGACCTGAATCTTTCCAGGCAGGAAAAGCCAACTTTTTTGTTTCCATTTTCCATTTAAATGTTTGCCAAGCGATTTTTGTTGATAAGAGCGATCTGGAAAAAGGCTTGGAAAGCGTTTACTGGGGTCTTTTGAAATGTGTCTGGCAGGAGAGGAAGACAGCGTCACATAACAAAGGACGAGGCGGGCAGGGAGAAAAGCAGAGATGACACATACGCATGCACACAGTCGTTCAACTTTGCAATAAACAGTAAAGTGGGCTGCTTCATGTAGACACAACACAATGCTATTTAATTAGATTTCAGCAGTATTTGCCTCCGACCCAACGCAGAGGAAAAGGACTCTTGCTGATTGCAATCAGTCAGAGTGGCAGGAAAATTGGATTACTATTATACATGAAACGATCAAATGTGTTTCTTTACTTCCTGCCATTGGCCCTTTGTCCATTAATTTTATTACCCTATTGCTTGTCAATGGGTAAATATTGGTATATAAAACATAATGCTCAATTCATGTCTGATGGTAATAACGTTTTCTGACATTGTTGCTTATGGAGGGAGAAACTGTTGCCTTAGAATACAGGATTTGATTATTATGAGTAAGTGTTGTTTGTTTAAAGCTGGCTGGGTGACTTTGTAATTTCCTGAATGCACTTAAACTAAGTTAGAGAGTTTGTGTTGTGCCGTAATCACAGTGAAATGTTGGGTAAAAGACAAACCTTTGTAATTTCGAGAAGCACACAAGTCATCCCTTCTGTTTGTCATATTAGTGTGATATTGCTTGCAGTAAGATTGTTTTTTCTTGTTTCTACTAGGAAATTATACAATACTATAGACGAATCAACCAAAATTTTCAAGTCCCCCACTTTGTTGGTGGACATCAAAATGAATGTTTCTGTGGATACATTCGTCGCCCAGTTAGCTTTTTATTCAGGGTTCTGTGAAAATCAATGAACACGGTAACACATTGAACATTATATGTGTCCATCCATTAAAACATCTTTGCAAGAGCAAAACACAGCACATATCTGTTATTTTAGCCAAGGAGGACAGGAGTTGGATTTCTAGCTTTGACCTTTTTCTTCTTGTTGGATGACTCCTGCCGGCTGTGGGTGGTGCTGATAACGATGTATTCTTATACCTTTATTTTCAGTTCCAACCGTTCCAGAAAGTTATAAGGTGCGAAGAATCATTATCGGATCTTCCTCAACATCCTGGAGATATGAGACTAACCACTGCGATTCAAAGTGGCATTTTCTGCACGGCTGCTCTAACCTGCTTACTTGTGAAGAGCTTCATCCTCTTTGAGTTGATTTAAATCTCCCGTCCATCTAGAAAATCTAGTTTGTGAAGCTGCCCGAATATCTTGGTCAGGGTGACTAGGGTTGCCTAACCACTCTTGACCCTCACATCTGGATGCTAATAAGTAAAAGGGTAAAAGCCTTGACCCACTGGTGATGTATAATCATGATCCTCACTCTATGGAATCTTGATTGAATCCACTGGCCAAACTGATCATGCCTTGTTTGTAGCGATCCGTGTGCGATCATAAGGAGGTAGACAATGTGTATCGGTGTGAGCTCCTTGCACTTTGCCTCATAACTAGGACCAGGTGTTCCCTGTTGACAGCTGGCCAGGGATAGGGATGGCATTAGGTCGCTGCCAGCTGCGGGAACTGTTGGCCAAGCTCAACGTTTTCCTTTCTCATCTCTTGTAGTGGTGCAATTAGTTCAGGTAGCTGGCTGGTCTGGGGTAGCAGTGCTTCGTTTTCTACAGCAGCCCTCCACCATCTGGCAGTAAGGTCTGGCAGCTGGCTCACTTTATGCCTTATCTTGGTATTTCCCTGCTCCATCTCATCCAGGTTAGCATCCCACTGGTCTTTGAGAAACCGCTCACCTGGACCACTGTGCTGCCTAATTGGAAGAACCTCTAGACGGAGCCTCAGCACCGGGTGGCTAGTCTAATCTACGTAGTCCCAGGGAAGCTAAGGGATGTAACTCTCCTTCAATGTTTCCACTTCCCCCCCAATGTTTCATTAATGGTTTGCCGTCTGGCTACAGTAAGGGTTGATCGAGGACATTTTCAAATGTTTCAAGGAATCCAATCAGAACTCAGTGTATACATTATTGTTATTTAATACATATATTCCACATTATTCCAGACGTGATGTTTGGCCAGCACAACCATGCGTCTCTTTCTAAATTATGCTCATTTGCTCAGTAGTGTTTTTAGTGTAAATCATTTCTAAAGGAATATGTATCAGTTAATTAATTAATAATTTGTGACCTGGGACTCCTTGTCATTGGTTGGGCTAGTGTATTATACTCATACACAGCTATAAAAGTGGACTCAGCATTGCTATTGTAAAAATGTATTAACAGTACACAACCCAATTAGCAATTAATGTTGTACTGTATTTTGCATTCTGTATTTGTGGTCACTAATTTCCCTACCTTGTTGGGAACTGTAAACATTTGTCTCACAATGTGTATTTAACCTTGAGAAATTCATTTCTACTATCTCTATCAGTCTCTCTTCACCAAAGAAGGGGAGCTGTTTGTACAAGCAGATAATGAGTGACTCTTCATAAAAGCTCGCCTCCACAATTTATGATGTAACCTTCATGTCAGCTAGTTAGTGGTGATTGACGATGCACAATGACAGCATTGCAGCACTGGGCATGTGGAGCAATAGCGATAACAGGACACTTTGAAAAAAAATTGTATGACTGAAAGCCTTTGTCTTTAAAGTCACTCGACTTATTTGGTATCTTCAGCAACTTTGAGCTTATGAGCAGAATCACAAAACACAATTCTACGAGTTTTCAGGCACAGATTTGTCATTCATGAGATTGTAACAACACAGTCACCAGGGGCTTTAGCAGATGTTACAATGTTAAATAAAACAGCCAGCGTTTCCCCATGTCCATTATTGTTTTGTGGTGTTCTATGGGTTAGCACCTAGAATCACTTATTGTGCTGGTCTTTTTTTGTCAGTGAAGGATTATTCAGAAAATATGATTGAAGAAGATTTTTGGTCAGGTCATGATATAGTTAAAAACCATACTGGCTGCATTCTGCAATTAAAACTTCACTTTTTTTTATTGGCAACTTGGTGTAATTATAGCAATAAACAATGATAGAAGACCACCTGTTGTGATAAATATCCCCTCTCTTTAAGCCAATCTGGAACATAATGATAGGTAAATATCGTTAACAGATGACTGCATTTGGACAGATTTACAATGCACACAGGATAAGTGGGTAGTGTGTTTGTGTGTGTGTGTGTGTGTGAGAAAGGCAGGGGAGTGAGTGTGGGGGTTGTGTGTGAGCAAAGTAGTGAGATACGACGAGGTTGAGCAACTACATGGCACTGAGAGAATAAATTAATAGTGGAGGATGGTGGAGACATGAATAGCATGGTAAAAAAAAGCACAGCAGTAGGGAAATGCAGGAAGCTCCCAGAGAGACCTCCATGTCACACACCAGTAGGCCTGACACACAGAAAGGGAATATCATACTACCCGTTTAGCTTTCCCTCGCTCGCCCATTTTAAAAATCACATTCTTTTTGCTATTATTTGTTTTTTCCGTCTCTTTCCGAAAGTACAGTACAATCCTATTTTACTGCATTTAGTTTATTATTCAATAACTCTAATTCTATGTACACTTGATTTTCCTGTCATTCACCTCTTTTTATTTATATTTACTATTATTGTATATTGTGGTGCCTTCTGTTGCAATCACCTGCATACACATGCACACGCTCACACACAGACACATGCAGACAGAAGCACATGGAGCATTTGGGTATTACCTGTTTATTTTATTAAGAGCACTTGGCTGGAGGCTAAAGATATGCAAACCAGGAAGAATAAAATAAACAATGTAACTATATTTTCCTCCTACCTAACTCTGGAGAAAAAAAAATATTTCCCTGTGACTGAAAAGCGATGGAGAGGAATTTTTAAGTCATTTGTTTAAAAAAATGACTCCTTTGTATTTGCCTCCATTCCTAAATGATCTATGTCATTATGTCATTACATTAATAGCTTTTTGTATGGCAGATTGTTTGCTTTGATATTTTCAGACAAGCTGGCTGTAGTGATTTTATTTTTCTTATTATCTGGCAGGCGACCATTATCTCTTTTTTCTTTTTCACATTTTTGATCACTATTTCTGGGTCAAACACCAGAAAATTGGATAAATATTTCGTAGAGCATTTTCTCGAAGTTCGAGTAGGTTAGTATCTAAAAGGAATGTGTGTGTGTGTGTGTGTGTGTGTGTGTGTGTCACTGCCTCTGAAATTATTGCCACTTGTAACTTTCCTGTTTATGCTGCTTTAATTCATGTTTGTGTGTATGTTTGTGTAAGCATGTGAGACGTGTTCAAAGTTCAGTGTATCAGTGTGTCTTTGTCTCACTCCCTCGCTGCTGTTATCCGTTTCTGATTAACACTGGGGATATTAACCAGACCAAGGAAAACAAGAGAAGCCCTCGGTACTCTCCAGAGACACACTTACAAATTATTATACAATCTTTTGTATTAACTGAGCCCCCAAACACACACACACACACGCACACACACACATATATAGCAAAGCTTCTCCTCAGACCCATCTCTCTCCCTCTGACATCCACCCACACTGCTGCCGACACCCCAAGTGAAACGTATTGATGAAAGGACCATGAAACTAGCTTAACAACTTTAATTCACACATACATTCAATAGTCCTACTAACTCCGTCACACACTATAAAGGCCTCTTTCACTCTTTTTTCACTCTGTAACACAAGGTGAAAGAATTAAACACAACCATATGTACAGCTAAATCAAAAGGCCAGCTGAGGGTTTTTGTTTGGGGCACATTACAGATGCCACTAATGTGCCACCCCATTACACATGGACACAAGGGCACATGTGAACGTGCATACACAAACCTCAATTTACACATAGAAACAAGCGCAAACGTGTTTGTTCACACACCCACACTGACACATGCACATACACAGCTGAAAATGCCAGTGAAAAACAGCGTGTGCGTTTTACACTTTTATCTGTATTGCCCAATATGGAACACAATGTCTCAAAGTGTTTCACTGGCCCACACAGAAACGGTTCCCAGCTGAGCCCAATCTCTTAAAGAAGAACAGAAAAACAAACAAAAAAAAGGAAGGGAGAGAAAAATTGAGGAAAACTCAGGATGGGCAATTCAGAGGGATCCAGGTGTGAAACAACATTGAAAGATGTGTATGCGATGTGTCCCATGATCCAGCAAGATCAAGGCCGCAATAATATAGTAAATCTAAGATAATAAATGTCAACAAGATGTTCCAGTCAAGATATTCCAAAGTCAAATTTGAGGAGTCCAAATGGACACAAAGTATTAATCTCCGTCCAAGGATCGTGTATCAATGTATCATGTATGAGGCGTCCTAGAAGAGGTCGCGTATGGGGGGGGGTTAGTTGAAGATAGATGGAGGGGCCAAGGTCCTCATCCCAGAATACAAAAACATGCCCAGTACGTCAAGTGGTTCCTTGAAAATAATGCAGTTTTCCAAAAAAGCACCCAAGATGAAGTTATCTTATATGAAGTTTAATGAAGGTGAAGCTATATGCATGTGCAGTTTATCATATTGAGTATATATACAGAATATACTATAAGTGTGTGCCCTACTTGCTACTACCTACGTTGGTATTGATGTAAAAATGGTGATAAAAAATCTACTGGCTAGTCTGTTCCTATGTTGATCTCACAGTGTAGGTGAAAAAAGTAATAATTACTTCCTCTGCACTCCCTTGTCACAGGCTGAAGGCAATTATGACCTGGTTAACTGCTTATCGCGAAGATGTTTAAACAACCAAACACCCATCAGTCCTCCACTCTCCACGCCTGCGAACTCTCTTCAGCTGAAATCAATGCTGATTCAACCAGGCAGGGCTCATTGTTGAGAGACAGGATAAAAGGCTTCTTTATTGGTAAAGTGATGGTCAACAGCATCCGATCCACATCCCAGGCAAACTCACATGGTATGATTCAGACCTACTCGCCCTCTGTTAGTCAGGCTTTCTGTCCGCACCAATGCCACAATCATTTCTAAAGCACCTGCAACTGTTTCTGTATTCTTGGGTGAAAATTCTCATTTCTTCTCCTTCTGACTGCAGATGGGGAAAGGATCATATTTGTACACACATATATGTACACAGTCACACAAACACCCACAAACTGTTCCTCACAAACTGTCTTTGTTGCCCACTCGCTATCACAATTATGAAGGCTGGTATTTTGCCAAATATGGTCTTATTCCGATTTTATTTCCTGCTATGAGAACCATCAGATGCAAAACACTATCCAAATGAAACCACATACTGTTTTGCTGGAATTGAAGGTTTAACTTTGTTATGCCTTTCTTACAGTATTTCTTCATCGCAGATAAGAAATAAAAATTCTGTTTTTGCCATTTATAATGCCTTAGGCCACTTAATAAATATTACAATATAGTATATTAACATATCTTGAAATAATCATGAAATACATAGTGTGCCATGCACAGTTTTCTCTGGGACTCACATTGCATAGTTTCCAAAGAACTGAAAAGGACCTAAAATTTCTGTGGCTTACAGAACACAACTGCATCAAAGACAACAATGACAAAAAATGTCATTGACTGAGGTGCTACGTATTGGACCGAAACACACCGATAAGAAACCAAAACATCTGGAACTATCGGTCCCATTTACTCTATGTATCCCATATTATTCTGTAGACGCACAAGATATTACACATCATGTTGAAGATACCTACCTCAAACCGGAAAGGCTTTAGTCAAAAATAAATTTACTTGTTTAGTAAAATCAGGAAAATGGTTCCTTTAATAGGAGCTTTGATTACACAATCAGGATTTTCAGTCTTGGTCACAGAAATAATGACAGGGCAAGGCTCTCAATTTTGAAAGAAACCAGGGCTGAAACCGCTGGATTTTCATGTTGAAAGGAGCTAATCATAGTGGTTTGACCATCTGATCAAGTTGCTGCCTAAATGCCTTGTTGAGGAGGTATTGTAGACACTCAGCAAAAAACAACAAAAAAAAACAACAGACATATTGCACGTGAACTGTTAAGTCTGCAATCTCCCATGAAAGAGCGGGGAAATACAGCTAGAAAAGACCCATAAATGACTTTGCTTAGACTTTTGCCTGAGTCTGCTTGATGCTGGCGCACAGACAAGAACCTGGATCTCAATGTCAACCGGACAGTGGATATGGGCTTTGACTTCCATCCATTAAAAACAAAAAATAATCACAGTAGAAGAAAAGGGGATCATTGTGTGAAGGTTTCAAATCAAACTAAATACAAAAGAGGAGTGGGGGAAATGAGACTTGAAATCAAGACCAGTATCTAAGTTGCAGTAGTGAGTCACCAACAGATATTGACAATCCTGACTGACTGAAGTGTTAATCATTGACTCTACAAGGACGCATGTCACCCCAGGGCTGAGAAAAGACACACAAATCAATGGACGTACTTACATGCTGATAGAGAGTGGGCTCTGCTGTGCATTTTTTTCACGCATTTAATCATTATTCTATAGATATGTTAACAGCAAGAAATTCCATGGCTTCTAAAGGAAGAAATTGGATTGAGTTAAATAACAAAGTAATGAAGGTTTTTGGAATATTGTGGCAGTGTGTAATCCTGATGGAAATTTTGTGATAAATTTCATTAACCTGAAGCTAAATCACTCCTGACAGCTCCAAAAGGACAAAGACAGAACGACAAACTACAAACAAAATGAAGAAGGATAAAGGCTGCTTTTTCAGAATGCAATAATCATCTCCTTCACAAAGACAGAAAACTAGAATGAGAAACAGGAGGAAATGGCAACATAAATTAGCCCCTGTTCATATATTCTCTGAAAAGTAATCTGTAGGACACCAATGCAGAGCAGCAATGATGTCTAAAAGACACATGAGACTGATTGATTTCTTTGCAGTGGTGTGTATCGTCATTCGTTTTGAGGCTGCCTCAGCTACCATCCAGATACCATACATATCCATCCTCTCAGGTGATGGGGAGAAATTCAATTTTGAGTGTTCAAATCATATTGGATGTGGGTCATGATATCCTATAATTTTATAACCTATCCATGTACAACCTATCCAGTTCAACGTGACATAGAATTCATGTATTAGATCCATCACAGGTGCAAGACAAAATGAAAAATGTGAAAGTTATAGTCCAAGTGTGAACGGAGCTATAAAGTCACAACAATTTCCGTCGACTAGGATTCCATCCACAGAGTTGATTTCTCCATCAGACAATAATCAGGTGGGGAATACTAATTTGGCATTGAGGGCCCTGAGCACACAGACATCTTCAGACATCAAAGCAAGGAGAAGAGGGTGGCAGTGGCAGGTGAGAGGCCAGAAAATGAAAGACGGGAAAAAAAAAAACGAAGAAAAGGAAAAAATATCTCAAAGCCAACATTCATCAAACTCTCAGTGGCAAGTTAAAAGGAAGTTGAAAAAAAGAACTCGGGACATTCCTTGTAGGAGCGCAGGCACTTAGATACACACAAACACACACAAACAACATACTGTAGATATTAGTGTGTGAACTAGTGTGTTTTTCTACATCTAACATCCAACGTAACAGTGACCTACGTATAAACTCAAATCAAAGTTTTAAAATGTCCATTAAGAAACCACTGCATGATGTCAGTGATAGTCCATGTTTCTCTGCAGGCTGTGGAAAATAAAAACGAGCAACGTTATTTATTGTGGATATTAACTAAACTTGGCATACACAAATTCACTTCAGTTGAAGATTTTACAGCTCCTACAACTGATTTATTTGCGTCACTGAAGTGCCTGGATTCATTTTGAGCAGAGTTCAGATATGATGTCATTATTGAAGACAAACGATATATTTTTTGTATATTTTGTACACTTATAATATATAACCTGGTTACATGAGCTTGGTTATGTATATTTGGGCCGATGAATCCATTTGCACTTTGTCCTGATTTTACCTCAAACGTGTAAAATGCGTAACACGATTGATGGTCCTCGTGATTCTTCCTCAGGCTGCAACATTAGCATATAATGGAGATCAGTGATGCATCTTTGAACCAAAAGGCCCATAGAGAATAACAAATGAGGGGAAACATATTATTCTAGCTCATATGCTTACTGTCAATTATCTGAAAGTAACTTTGCAGAGGCGAATATTTGGCTTATATCCATTAAAATGTGGTCTGTGTGCAGTTAATGTCCGGATTAAAGTCCAGCCCTCAGCTTGATTCTCAATGTGAAGATCTCTAAATTTGTGTTTGGCAGTCTGGCACATGCCCTCTGGCCTTTGTAGCCATTTTCCTTTAGCTGGTGTCGTTTGCATATGACTGAAATCACTGATGCATATCTGAAGTGTGTATTTCCCTTGGAACTCTCAATGAAAAGGTCTGTTGAGAATAAGCAGGAGTGGATATAGCTGTCAACTGGTCTCTGAGGATCTTCGATGTCTCCCTTTCTGTGAGCATCAACAGCAAGCATCAACCTCTCGGTAAGAAATCTTATGGAAGGAGCATTTCATTTTAAATGAGAGGGTAGAATGCTCATAGAATGTCTGTGTGGTTCAGCTGAAGAACACACTCTCGCTGTGTCATGATGATAATGTTAATGACTGTGTCCCTCCTCCTGAGCTGAGAATGAGATAAGGCACAATAACAGCATGCATAGCTACAAATATAGTCACTTATTGTTATACTAAACTGCATCATAAATTTCTCTCCCTCTGTCAAACACAGGCATGCACACACACACATAAACACATACAGACACCACACAGTATTAGTTAGTGGTTCTTATGTATTTCACCATGATGAAGTATGTTTTACTCCCTTATTTTTAATTAATATCACACTGGATTGCTACACTTTATCCTGTGATTGCCTATTAATTAATTTGGTGGGGATTTGTCCAATAAATTTGAGTTGGAACAATTTATTTATGCCTTAATTTGTACTGTTAAATCAGGAACAGGTTGTTGAGTATGTGCTTTGGTTTCATATAAGAACAGTATCCTGTGTCTATTGCTAACTTGTGCAATAACAGCAATCATTATTAAGTGCATATCAAATTGTGCAATGCTGCTACAATAAGCAGGGAAAAAAAACAAAGCAGATCATCATTTTTTAATATAAAGAGAGGGTGTCTAGGGTGTCTCAACAATCTGTCTTGCAGCGCTGACTTTGGGTTAAAACACAACCTGGTTAGTCAGCTGACCACATAGAGCAGGAATCAAGGCAGCTCAGCTCAATGCTTTGTTTTCTTCTTTTCCGACAGTGACGGCTCCTCTGGTCAAAACACACCGTGTATCGTTTCAGTTTAAAATATTCTTAAATCCTCTGAACTGGAATGAGTCAATAGTGAAAATAATTGCTGACAATTTTTTTTTTGTCTCCACTGTTCATAATCAACTAATTATCTTCCAGAAAAACTTTGCCAATATTTTTCAGTGAGCAATTATTTATTTACATTAATGAAGTTTTATTTGCTCGCTCATAGCCGACCGATGCAAAAAGAGAAAAATGGCTAAACATCTAGATAGGCCTAGACTATACTGCATACTGTGTCACGTCCCATCTAAATACACTGAGGCGCTCATATTCATCACTATTCTCTTCATTCGGCAGCTGTGCCAGAAAACGGTGATGCTTGGCTAATCCCACTTTGTTTCCCATTATTAAAAGTCCTGGAGCACAATGTTTCATTAAACAGGAACTTAGAAACGGAGGTAGTGTCTGCGCTCGACGGAAGCGCCGTTTCTCTCTCCCATACAGGGATACGGTTCCAACTGGGAGGGAACTCATTAGAGTGCATACCTATGCCAAGGCTGAACAAGCCAAGACAAAATTAGCCTCATATCACGTCTAATGTCCTTAAAAACAGTGGAGGGATGTTTAAGAATGTACAAAATCGCTGCCAGATATAGCCGCACATCTGAAAACTCTTTTTAAAGCCAGATGCATCCTGTGATCTGCTCTCAGGGCAAAGCGTTAGAATAGGGCGTGTACCATAATGTTCAAAAATACTAGTCAACTCTGTTTCAAATGATTATGTGAACAAACTTGAAAGTCACTGTTTAATGTGTCTAGTTGAATGGAGAAGATGAGAAATAGTTTGTTGTACACCTTTCCGTTCTTATTTCCATTTTGTGATGGACACAGTTGTTTTCAGTGCATCGATCTGTCTGTCTCCCTGTGTATTTTATTCCTCTGGCTTTTCTCTCTCTCTCCCTTTCCCTCTGGAACCATTCTCAGTATTGTGGTGCTTGGCAAGATGGGTT
Source organism: Brotula barbata (assembly GCA_900303265.1). Taxonomy (NCBI): domain Eukaryota; kingdom Metazoa; phylum Chordata; class Actinopteri; order Ophidiiformes; family Ophidiidae; genus Brotula; species Brotula barbata. The sequence goes on from OMNV01017921.1 coordinate 39,754, forward strand.
GATAAACACCATACGCTTACATGCCTGCTCTTTAGTATTAATGAGATCAATCAGAGCATTCACCATCATGCTGCTCTCTCTCTTTTCTGTCCCCAGGCTTTTTAGATTCACAATCATATCCATAGAGAGATGGGAGAAAAACTTGTGGTTTTGATGTTACTATGGTGTGTATGTCATATGTCGTATTGCGATTGTTTCCAAAAGTATAGAATTTGAGAGTGTATGTGTGTCTGAGTTACACCAGATTGTAGAGGGTGGGAGGAAAAGGAAAGTGGGTTTTGCCTGAACACAAACAGATGGCAGGAGAGAGGGGATTTAAGTTTTTTTGCTTCATAAAAGGCAACCAGTAATGTGCTCAAGTTTGTCTGAGTGTGTTTATTCACTTATCTAAATTTATACAGTGGTTGAAAGCTTGCACCATAGCTGAATACAAACACACACACATATGCAGAGGAGATTACAAGCAAACTGGCACACATGCACAGGTGTTGCTGCCACTTCATAAGAGTTCTTTCCGAAGCGGGGAGAAGAATAAAGCTATTAGAAGTAACAACAGATTCTCCGTCTCTCTTCCCCTCAGCACCCTAAGGTAATGTTACTGAGACATAGAAAAGAGACAAGGTGGGTGGAAGGGGTGAGACTGTCAAAGTAAGAGAGGGACAGAAAGAGGAAACATGAAAAAACTGACGTACAGAGAGCGAATGCAAAAGAGAGTGAACTATGAGGTAATCATACTTCAAATGAAATGAAAAAAAAAGACTGTGTGGTATATTACATGTTTCTACAGTTTTCTGCTATTTTAGATAATAGTGGGGGGCTTTGGCAGTTATATTGCACGTGTGAATAATGCCAGCATAGACGAGCTGCAGGATAAGCAGCTGCTGAGGTCTCTTGGTTTTAAGTGTGAAATTTGTAGTGTTAAGTGTTGTGTTTATTTTTTCTCATAGTATAACTGTTTGTTTATATAACATTTTGATTAAGATTGTTTCCAATTTGTAGCCAATTTGTTTGTTAGCAGGATGTTATATAAAAATGAATCACAACACATTTTGGAAGGCTGGGCTATAGCCAGGAAAAAAATGAAATGGATACATGGGCTGGAAGATGATTTCTGAACATTGAAATATACCACATTTTGCTTATCTTTACTTTTTACATTTCCTAAAAATGATTAAAACAATCAGAATGAAACGACAGGGGCATAGTTAGCCCACAATAGACTACCTGCAAGAACGTATGAATTAGAGAAAGTGATCTCATTCACACACTGACTTATCCATAGTCTCAAAAAGACTCACACAAATTCATGTAGACAGAATATTTATAAGTTAATATTTGATTTTGACCCTCTGCACTTGCAGGTTACCACACTACAGTACACAAAACAGACCACAACAGCAAAACTTGCTTTAACTTCATGAAAAAAACAATTTGATCCATTGATTAGTCTGGAGAATATACAGTATTTATTTATGTTTGAGTGGCAGAATAAGATCAGTCTATCAAGAATGATTAAGGCTGAAGCACCACCACTAATGGCATTAGTAGAAAGGATTCAACTCCAGTCGTTTTGAAAACAACTACTGTCTTGTCATATGAGACCACGTACAGTATATACATATGTGCGTGTATATATACAGTATATATATATATAGAGAGAGAGAGAATTGTGGGTAAGAGAAAGAGATTGCTGGTCTCGTACATCCTAAGGGAGAGTTCACAGCTGTCAGTAAGAGTGCAGAGCTAAGCTGGCACTCTGTATCACCGTCAGTTTCCCTTTGACACACACACACACACACACACACAGCACAGCGCAGCACAGCACATGCATCCTTCATACATATCTCCACAGTCATAGGGCCGAGAAGAGGCCTGTGTCAGTGTCACTGTCTCCAGAGAAATGTGACGGAGTGACACACAGTCCTACTGCTGACATGCAGCCTGTCATCACACAGTGACATAAATGACCCACTTTCTTGTACGTCCTCCACTAACACCGTCACTGCATCCTCTAAGTTTGTATCTGACTAGCTGCATTTCTCTGTCTATTTTTCACTTCCTGTCTGTATCACAGGATGTCTCTGAAAATTGAAAAAAATAAAGTAAGAAAAGTGTAAGGGCAAAAGTGTAAGATCAATTTGTTCGGAGCTTCAAATTATGTAAATTCTGCACATTCCTTTCTAAGTAGAAAAAAATTAATTGTTCCCAAAAGTGAGCATATGATTAACAAGATCATGATTTTTATGATCAAGCTAACACCGATTAATGTCAATTCAACCATTTTCATTTCCCCACCGTCAATCAGCGAAGACATTGAGTCACTCATGCTGTTTCATTATAGATCTTGTTCATAATTACATTACAGCCCACTGCAGTACTTTATCTTTGTCATTTGTCATTGCAGGGTTTTCCTTTATTTCTACACTTTACTTTTCCAGTATAGACACACTTCAAAGAATACATAAAAGGCAAAAAATTTATTCAGTCATAATTCTCCAATCAGTTTCAGTACCCAATTTGTGTTTCATCTGTTAAATGGTACCATATTAGATTAGTCAGATATAAGGGCTGCATTTAACTTTAATACTTAGAAATAGAAATTGAAATCATTAAACTCTACACCATTTTCAACACAGAGATATATCATTTTGTTATTATCATTGAAGATACACCACCTCCATCCACCTCTTCTCCTATGTAGCTCTTGCCTATTCTGTCTTTAGTCACTTGTCTTGACAATGCCAGATTGTCATGATATTTAGTCCAGCATTATTCTTTTTTTACAGACCTGGTTTTGGACTTATGCATGACATTTTGTACTTTTGTCTGATCTTTTTGTCTTTACTGGTTTTTGAACCCAGATTAAATTTTAAAGTATATGCTTTTTACTTACAAGTCTTAGGTTGAGTCTGCTTTGGGGTCTGCTTATCTGAAACTGTATTACTGAAGCTTGTAAGAAGATCTAGAGAAGGAAAAGGAGCAAAGGTAAGTAAAGGAGGTGATGAAAGAGAAGAAGCAGAGAGGTGTAAGAAGAGGAGAGATAAAGAGTGTTATTTACTGTGGTGTCTTACATGGCGGTAGCGTCTATTTTTGGTGTGCTCATTTCAGGAGCCTGGTATAAGCATTTCTTGGAAGATGAGTCCATATTTCATTTTGCTCATTTTGTGCACATAAAATCCTAAAATACTATATTGGTCATTTAGCCATTGTGGAAAGCGATACTTGTGAGTTGTAGATGATGGATGAGCTGAATAAATCAGGTAACGACTGTGTGTCCTCCATCTCTGTTATCTACTTCCTCTTTCAGATTTTCTCCCAGATGGACTTCCTGTGTTGCCCTGGAGACCATTCATCACCGTGACAACCATGTACACCACCTGGAGTTATTGCTTCGTCTGATATTGTAAGGAGAAATGTTGTGCGTTACATCCATGCAGCAGTGCAGTTTAATGTTTATAACTAGTGTCTTCTATCTATCTATCTATCTATCTATCTATCTATCTTATCTACAGAATGACAGAACTATGCATATCATTTTCTAAATAAAAAGCTACACTTTTTCCCCACACATTTTCATTTTCTTGCTAACAAAAAGTGGATGAAAACTTGGCTTGCATAACCAAATTGTATTTATGTAGAATGGCATCCTGTGGATTCAGTGGTTGCTATCAAGGTCACCAACTGTTCTCTGGACCACTTGAAGGGAAAGTATGCATTTTGAAGTGCATTCTGCTTCAGTGTAACTTGTAAGATATTCACTAACATCATTAGTTTGTTCTTGAAGTGCTAGATCTCTGCTTCATTATATCATGCTGTCACAGAGAAAGAGAGATCATTAAAGCTGAAAAGTTTCCCTCTGGGATTACAACATTCAACATTCTCTCTAATTAATTGTTATATCATAAAGAGTTTCACAGTGCAAAAATGTATGACTGAAAAAATGTTATGTTTAAACAAATACATTCTGTATAATTCATACATTTACAAAATAAACTATAGACGATACTGTTGATCCAAAACCGACTATGAATTGTAGCCACCCCTGAGATGTAACAGAAGTGTCAGGAAATTCTCAATAAGAGATCAGTATTTTCATTAGGTTTGCCTCAAAAGGAGAATTTTTCCCACTCTCTACCAAGATACGGGGAAAAAAATGAAAACTGGCAACAGCAAGCTTTCTAACAGGAGAAGGGGGTAATATAAAAATCTGAATAACTAGCAGAGCACTGTTAAATAATTGAAATGGTTTCATTTGTCATCCACTCTCACCAAGGTCCCCATAAAACAAGGATTAGAGTGGTACTCAGCATTAGGACAGACTGCATTTGAATGTAGGGTGGACAAAATGAACACTGTAGTTAAGTAACGCTCACTTGTGGTCCCTCGTCCACTATCCCACTTACAGGCAAGTTGGCCTTTGATGCTTCTACAAAAAGTGATCCAAAAACAAATGAATTAGTGTTGCCATATACGTCACCAGCCTGTATTTGCACATGCAAGTGCAGCAGAAAAATCTAGCTGAATTTTGATCTAAGTTGTTTGAAATCGTTAAAATAATCGGATTTATGAGGGGTGAACCTTCCTTGGGCTGAGGTGGTGGGGGGCAGGAAAAGTACATTCATAATAACATAGTGATGTAAATTCTGTTGTTTTGAGTGTCGTTTTACCCACTTTATCGTCAGTCACTATCTCTTCATCTGTCATTAGCTCCATATAAAAGCCATTCTTCAGCTTTACTTCCCTTGTTGATTAATTGTGGAGGACATGACATTGTTGTTGTTATTTATCTAATCTCCATAATGTTCATTTAGCCTTCAAAAATCAAGCAGTGGAGCAGTGGTTAGTGCTGTTACTGCTCCTCTGGTTGACCAAGGTCAACGTCTACCGGACTTCAGCAAGATAGGAATAGGAAGAATAAAAGAATAAAAATATAAAGGATAAAAGAAAAAAGGATGAATGAGCCACTCACATCCCAAATTTTAAAAAAGAAACCTATTTTGTGTTAACCATTGCCTTTGTGGTAGTTACAATTGCTTAAAAGACCAGTTTTGTGTGACGCATAAATGAGAGACATGCAAAACAAAATAAATTTTACGTCACTGGTAGAGATTTTGTTTGTTATCAGTGATCACGTTTGCTAATCAGTCCATACCTTATTGCTGTCAGTTTTGAAGTTCTGTTCATGTTAGCGGGGCACAAAAGCAAAGAGTTGCATGAGAGAACAGAGGAATATTGCTTTTTCATATTAGCTATATTACATTGCTTTATCTGGTCGGAGCATCAAACGATCACTACTATCTAGAATACTTCCAGAGAGGAAAAATAAAAAACCTCTCTTCATCTGCCATCTGCCGGTCTTCCTCTATCTGGCACTCACCAAATTGTATCTGGTGCCCAACAACCTATGGCACTTTACGGATTCACTCATGAAATTAATTACTCAATTATTATTATCATTATAATTATTATAAGCAGAAGAATTGTGGACACTCCAGATGCCAACCCGGCACGCTGTGAACAACTTCTACCAGAGAGCTCAAATCAGTTCCAGAGAAAGGGCTGGAGGGGTATCTAGCTGTACTTTAAACAGCTAGATGACCGATGTCTTCTCACAACCAATTAGAAGTGTAGTTTTCTGTCTTCAAACCAACACTTTGCTCTCTAAGGTGCCCTTAGAAGAATAAAATTGCAAATTCTAACATCTGTCTAGCTAAAGACTTAAGCACCAGAAACTCTAGAGAATATGTAGCTAATAATATAACAATTACCGCTAAGAAAAATACAGTCATGTGTCATAGGGGAGCATGTGTGAGTGTGACGTATGTGCTATTGCAGATATGTTTAATTATTAATTTATTTAATTGTCAACATGGCTATTGGGATTTACTTTTCTTTTGAAGTGAACTGTGAGCCGCAGTCTATCATGGGTTATGAATCAAACCCCAGTGTGCCTTCAAGTAGGAAGGGAAGACTGTTATGTTACCACATAGGACGTTACAGAAACAGAGACAAGCAAAAACCCTGCAAGACAGAAATCCCCTCTCAACCAATAAAAGCAGAAAAGAGACAGATGGACAATTCCCACACAATGTATGCTCAGGAAATGTAATGCGTGATGGTCTCCAGCAGTGTCTGACCTTAGCTTGGCTGCACCAAATGAAAAGACAAAAATAGTGGGGGAGGACTTTATCCGCTTTGAGGAAAACTACCTTTTTGTCTTTTAAAAACATGAGTTACAGAGTACTTCCCAATACATTATTAGGGAACACACCAAGAAAATAGGCCAAAACAAGGAGAAATGTACATTTATAAATGGAAACACAAAACTAAAACCTCACGGTAAAACTGCACTAGCTACAATAGCATGTCTTAGAGAAAGCTGGGTCCTAGCCAGAAAAACGAACACTTGATCGCCACAAGCTTTGAACATGGAACAATGAAGACACCTTACCCTGATGAACTATTGTGCAAGAAAATAATTTACAAATATATGGTAGAGCCATGTTTTATGGCCCTATAGTTGACAATGATTAATTCAATGCAATACAAAATCTGACTGTTAATCAGACTGACTCTGAAGGTGGACGGTACTATGTTCTCATTAAAGGGAATCTGAAACGGTTGAAGAAAACATTCTTTCAGACTCATGTCTGGATTGAAAAATTTAGAAATGAAGCTTTGAAAATGGGGCTTGGAAGAAAAAATACCAACAAACAGTAAAGACAGTGAGAGCAATAAAGTCGGGGTGATAAATATAAAGACAGAGTCAGGAGAGAATCTTTTGGCATGGTTGTTTTCAAAAGCCCCTGGCTGTCTTACTCATCAAATTTCGAGAACACCTGTTTCACAATTTTGTACTTTTCTGCCATTTCAGCACCAGAAAAAAGCTGTGTACTTTCTGCCCAGTCCCAGTCGATTTGTGAATTTACCTTCATTAGGGAAGTTTAGTTTGAAGCTAAAGCCCAGATGATTTTCTGTTTTCTTTTCTCCACGTATTTGAGATGATAAATCTCCTGAAACTCGAGACCTGAAACTTTGCGCACCTTTATTTTCACACTGTAAACATCGAGAACTGTGTGTAACCATTATCATTGATTGTTACAAGTTGTTATTTGAACCCCATATATACATTGATTTTCACTTTTCCCCGTTGGGGTAATTTTGACAACATCTAGATTTTCATGCATACATCTACCAAATGCAATTTCCTTATTTTCTGAATGACATACTCGGCTAACTACCCATTACATTTTCCAAAATGTTGCTAAGTGAATAAAATAGGACCCACACAGCAGCACTTACAAACACAAAACAAACATGGCTTGTCAACACTTTGGGCATCAGGCCTTCATCAGTATCTTTATTGATTGAATAAAAATGGAATATTGCAACATTCTCTCCAAATTTATCTAGTAAACATGCTGTATGTGCATTGCAATGGTATGTCAATCATCAATGGATAATATGTTTATAAAATCAAATCTTTTTAACTTAAAACAGCAATAATAACTTTTAATTAATTTTGTATAATGGTTTGCTGTCATTCCTCAGTATTAAAAATTGATTAATAATTGCTGTTTAGTCCTTCTCTCTTCCTTTGACTTGTATTGTGTGATAGCACCTTCTTGTCATGTTGGTGTGCCAACTAAGAGCATATAAATGCCCAAAAGGTGTTGTGCATAGGGGCCGACTTTGAACAAAAGGAAAAACTGTCTTTTTCAACTGTCAAACCTCAAGAAGAGAAAATTGGGTCAGAGCAATAAGTTTTCCAGCTCTGGTGGGAAGAAAGGGAAACTGTGGGATCCTGGCTCTCCATGCTTACATGTGCAGAAGGCATTTTGTCACAGGTGAGTCAAATAAATTATCCAAGGATAACTGTATTGCTCTAAGCACTCACTTCTGCTATAGTTACCGCAGCCATACCCACCCTCATTTCCACAAGATATGAAAGGTAAGGAGGCAAAGGGCCCAAAAAAATGTTCCGAAATAGTCCTTTGAAATCACTTGCTACAGGTGTTTATTTAAATTGATTCACCTCTTAGGGTCAATGATTCATTCTTACTGCTTCTCCAGGCGGCATGGCTTAGGTGGTAGGCTGGTCGCCTAGTGATTGAAGGGTTGCCTGTTCGATCCCCGCCCGTCCATGTCTAAGGTCCCTGAGATCCTAACCCTGAATTGCTCCCGACAAACAAGTGGGCCTTGCATGGTTACCTCGGCTGTCGGTGAGTGAATGAGTGAATGAATGGGTGAATGAGAAGAAAACATTGTACAGTGCTTTGGATAAAAGCGCTATATAAATGCAGTTCATTTACCATTTTACCCTTCTGGTAGTGTGGTTTTCAGAATATGACACAATGCACGCCGGATTGACTGTCCAGTGTAGAGCACATTTACAGCTGATCATGCGTTAGCAGCCTCACGGTGCTTGCCTGGCATTAACAGGCTGTTTGTAAATGCAGGTGCATTAGTTGAAATATACTTTTCTGCCAACAGTAATAGTCATCCTTGTTAACAATCTCACACACAGACACGCAAAACAACTACCCAACACATACACAAATGAACAGTTTCATGACAAAAGAGTCAGTAAACACATAAAGGCTGTCTCAGGTACACAAACAGGAAGCTATGCATGAATGATATGCTCAATTCAAATTTGGTTGATCAAGTAAATACTTATGACAGTTAAATGCGCATACAGAACCTGACAAAATATTCATCTATGTTTGTTGCTGTTTTTGTACATCCATGCATGAGTTCAGTGTTTAAAATATTATTGTGATTACTTGTGCATATATATATCTCCATGTGACACATTCTTGCAAGTGTACATTATCATTTTTCTCTTTAGTATGTGTGTGTGTGTGTGTGTGTGCGCGCGTGCGTGCGTTTTTTGTGATGAGACAAAAATTAATTGCACTGACCCACTAGTGTTCGACCTAGAACATAAAGTCCAGATAGACGGAGTGGCAAATTGAGCCTTGTGGGCACCTCTCCACAGGCGGTCTGTGTGTCTGCATTCTCACTGATAACGCACGATGGAAAGAATGAAGAGACTTGAGAGGAGGAGAGGAGAGAGAGAAAGCGAGGTGGTGGCACTGTTCTAATCACCACACCCAACATGATGGAGTCATGACTGCTTACTCACTTTTTCCAAATTTACTGCCTCTATCTTTTTTGAAAACCAAAGAAAAGGGAAACTGTTTTTCTGTTCCCTCATTGGTTTCATGGGAAATCCTGCTGCCTTAAATGTGACAATTTGTTGTTTATTCTAAATGAGGGATAGATTGGACAAGGTCAACACAGATTTTAAGTCAATACACAAATGATAAATGGTTGACATATTTGGAGTTCCACCTGACAATGGCTGTGCAGCTTTAATATGTCTGTTTCTAACTCCCTCTGTCTGTCTCAGGAATCCCTCAAACACACATCTCATTCCTGTTTCCTTCCACATGAAAGAAGTGCCAGATAAGTCAGTGCGCTCCTTCCCTTTCCTTTCTGTCTCATGAACTCCTCAACTCATCCTGACTTTGTAATCTCCTTTAACATCATCAAAGATCATTTTGTTGTTGTTGTCAGTGCTCAGTTGAAAGTGAAAGCAAATTATTTCAGTTTTGGCTCTTTTGACCCTTTGATCATGTTTATTCTCTATTTCTGCTTTTCTCTCTTTCTCGTTCTTGCTTCAAATGAAATAAAGTGAAAGTCACCCTCTATTTAACTTCCTCTTGTTTTGCCACCATGTTTGCTACATCCATGTACTCCCAGTTAGGGCTTTCACTATGGATCAATTTGATAATTGTATAAGCTACAAGCTAAGAATTCAGCATTAAATGTCTTTAAACCTTGGCCCATTCTTCAACAGAATCCAACATCTTTCTTATTTTCATGTGTCTGAAATAACTTCATTGTTTCTGCTCTGTTGTGTTCTGTCACTGTGAAGAAGCAGAAATTAGCTGAGTGCCAGGTAGAGTGCTGCGTTTGCGTTAGCGACCAAGCCAGCTAGGTTGCACCAACCTCTGCAGACCAAAACGCAACATTATCGCACATTTAAAACACTGAGTGGGCACTTTGGGGGCTTATCAGTATCACAACATATGCTATTAAGTGGTTAGTTTGCTATGAAGCAGCTATTTAAGGACCTAACAGCCAATTAGAGACCTAGCAACTACTTCGGGACCTAGCAGCATCTTAAATGCTCTTACACAGATGTTGTGTTGTTGTGATATTTAATCTCTGTTGCAGTGTTGGCACACAGCTGTTTTATCTTTTGGTTCTAGTGTGAAGTGAAAGACAAGGTTCTAGATGTTTTCTTGCTCGGACCAACATCTGTCTTGTTGTTGTCTCCCAACATATTGCTGAATCTTCATCTTCCTTGTTGTTTAATGGCAATTGGCGCCACCTACTGAGCTGTGACGTGACTGGCGATGAAGTGCATTGTTCATTGAGGATTTTTCATGTTCGAGTATTTAATTATAACAGCTTTTCTCTAAATGCTGTTTTCCACTTTTTTATTGATTTAAGAATGTATATCTTGGCCAAGTGAGCAATAAAATGCTGACCACCAAAGTATTAAAAGATAACACTGAGAAATGTATCTTTAATTACATCTATTGCTTTTAAATTTTCTTGCACTACTCAGTATTGGACAAAGAAACAGCTGAGGCCAAAAAGTGATTAATACATTTTTTGAACACCACATCCACAAAAGACATGCTGACATCAGATTTTTTTCAATCAAGTGTTTATATCTGCTATTTGAAACTTCCAAATTGTGGCATCAATTCAGTCTTCCTTTTGTGTCTACGACATAGAAGTCAGCCTGACAAGAAAGCATTATTCACAAAATTACCAAATTATGAAAATGGAACATGAGTCATTGCTGGGATGAAAGAAAGGTAGCATTACCCAGCAACTCTCATCCAAAATGAACAGTGTGTGTGTGTGCATGCACACACGTATCTGCACTGTCAGGGAAGTGAGAATACAGGGCACAGAGAGACAGTTGAGAGTTGGCCTTCAGTGAATCACTGCCCTATCTGGTGAGACTTGTAGAGAACACCATGTTTTTGACAGCTGTTCTAACTGGGGGAAGAAACAGGAAGGGCAAAACGGCACAGAACCTGAGGCAAGTGCACAGGTAAAAGCAAGGTAGAAAAGGTGTGGATTTAAAAGATCATCAAAGAAAAATATGTCCTGCACATATAAAGACAGACAAGAAAGACAAAAAATTTCATTAAAACAAATTGTGTCATGGTGAGCCTTGAGTGTGTATACGTTAGGGGCCTGATTTACTAAGATACGAAATTAAGAGTACTAAATTGTGTTCATTCTGACAGATTGGCATTTCGCTGGTGTACACTTTGCGGATGACCACTAAGACTAGTTGCGCAAGTGATAACAGGTGAAAACATGGCAGAGACGGCTGTATTTAAATGAGGGCTTTGTGAGTTTTAATGGTTTCCGCCACAGAGAGTTTGAACAGAAAACAGAATGACTGCAACCGCTTTGGGAAACGCCAGCCGCAAAAGCTACTGTATGAGGTTGTACTTAAGTGTATCTGCCTTCTTTTATCCAAAAGGTCCAAAATGGAATTGCTGGATAGGCAATATGTGCAATATATCTGAATTATTTTTGCCTCCATCATTCTAAAACTGTTAACACAAGCCGGAAAAAAACCTGTTCTCTACATATTCTTTCACTGTGCCTATGTCTACTACTTGCCAGAATGACAGCAGCAATCTGTGTGTGACACGGGGTCGATTAGCACCTTCCCTTCAAATTTATTATATACAGACGCAGTCACCGTCACCCAAAATTACTTTAGCAATCCATGTGCTAAATCAATTTACTTGCATTTTCTCCTCGCAGTATTTTGCACACTAGAGTAGAAACGCCCCATATTGCATATTAATTAAGGTGAATATTCAAGAAGGCCTGCACATTTGAAAGACACAATCCTCAGTGCACACTATTAGTTAAGCAGCTGGCACTTTTGTTGGTGAGTGATAGCAAGTACAAACACATTTTTACACATGGAAACCTTTGGTAAATCAGTCTCTAGACGTCTTAGGTAGCCAGGTTAAAATAATAATGTGCCACTGGTGACAGCAGATTCAATTCAATTCAATTCAATTTTATTTATATAGCGCCAAATCACAACACAAGTTATCTCAAGGCACTTTACAGGTAAAGCAGTTCAATATATAGAGACCCAACATTCCCCATGAGCGAGCACTTGGCGACAGCGGCAAGGAAAAACTCCCCTTTTAAAGGGAAGAAACCTTGAACAGAACCTGGCTCTAGGAGGGCGGCCATCTGCCTTGACCGGTTGGGTTGAGAGAGAAAGTGGGAGAGGGTGGGGAGACACAAAGAGAGAAAACAGAGAGCAACTGAAACAAGAACAGTAGCAAAGATGAATCTGGATATGAGTCCAACTGGAAGCCGTCTTAAACTCCATGTGGACCTGACTGGTGACAAAGCAGAAACACTCAGGGGACGAAGACGAGTTAGTAATATGCAGTAATGGGACATGACTAAGTATAGATGGAGAAGGAGGAAGCACAGTGCATCCTGGGAAGTCCCCCGGCAGTCTAGGCCCATAGCAGCATAACTAGGGGCTGGTCCAGGGTGATTCTGATCCAGCCCTAACTATAAGATTTATCATATAGGAAAGTCTTAAGCTTAATCTTAAACGTAGAGAGGGTGTCTGCCTCCA
>OMNV01017929.1:4692-27495 GCA_900303265.1 Brotula barbata
CCCCCCCCCCTCCCCCCCCCCCCCCCCCCGGGGGGGGGGGGGGGGGGGGGGGGGGGGGGGGGGGGGCTGCTTGGATATGCATCACAAAGGCTTCCTGCAGTATTGATCTGCAGTGGGTTAAGGCAGTCTATCAGCAAATGTCCCTCTCTCTGGGAAAAACAACAGGAGATTAAAAACACACAGCTTGCTGGGCGGGAGGCTGCTGATGGGCCCTTATCTGGGCCCAAAGGTCACTGTGTACAGATATAATCCACTTTCACTTAACAGCTTCATTTAAGGCACCTCGCATGCAAATGGTGGCATTTTGGGCTTCGTTCAGAGAGAGAGGAGAGTTGAGTTTTTTTTTTCTTCAGGCTTTTACAGGAGGCAGGAAGCCGCATCTGTTAAATCTTTAAACTGCGGCAGACGCCTGCATTTCCTCTTTCCGACCGAGAGACGTGCACAGGTGTCTGACAGCGTCTCAGTGCTGATGAAAGCAGCTGCTGAGTGGTACGAGCCAACAGCCCACGCAACCATTTTTTTAAACCTCATTTATGCATTTTGTCACTCCAGAAAGCACTCTGCTCTCACCTGTTTTGTTACAGTGCATCATCTTTGGTATTTTAGTCAGGTTTGACGGGAACGGAAGGTCCATAATTGACAAAGGGGAACACCACAGTGCTTTGTTGTGACTGTAAGAGGCATAAAAATCTCATAATTCAAATAAATTAAAGGAGATCCTTTATATTAACCTTTTGTTTTTTAAGGCACGAAATTCATTTGTTTTTATTTCAGATGTCCGATGTCTTAGGGTTAAGATATTTACCTGCGATATCCTGTTTGAGGTTCTTTAGTATCAAGGATGAAATGGGTTAGAGAGAAATACTTTGCCATGGCTGCTTTTTTGGTTGCCAAGGAAATTCTAAAACCTTTCAGAACCCTGACTTACTATGGACTGTATTCATGTGTGTAGAAACCCCAACAGAGTGACTGTGAGCATGTGATGGTAATGATGACATCCTGGCAACACAAGTCACTGTTTAACAAGACGACTGTTTGGTGATGAGATATCTGAGGACGTTTCTGCACTGAGACGCTGATCATTGATTTGTCTCGACAAACAACAAGACGTCACCAAATGCACTGTTTATTTGTTATTATCTGTTCCAGTAACCCAGGATGGTAACATCAATATAAACAATAATCTAAAAACACAACTTTCGATCGTAAATTTGCCTCAGATTAAATAATAGCAATGTTTTCCTTGTCGTTATAAATGAGCGTAAGGATGTAAGGATTGGATTCCCTTTAAAAATCAACAAAATAACTTCACAGTTGAACTTGTGTAACACATGAATTTGTCCCATGCTGCTCAGTAGTGGTCCTTGGGTTCGCTGAATTTGCGTTTCTTCAGAGCAGAGGTCAATGGGACATCCTGGCTGTTGGGCAAATCATACTGAGACACCTGAGGACAACAGGACAAACACGTAACAGACAAAACGGAACCAGGATTGTCTTAGAGCTTTACAGAATAAAGTTGGGAACGTCTCTGGTATCATTTTTCACAAGATCTCTCTCACCATTTTCTTCGATGGTTTTGGCCTCTTGTTGGAAACAATCAAGTTTGTGACCTACACACACACATACAAACACACATATTTCGGAATGGGAATGAGCTGCTGAGTTAACCTGAAATATCAACAAGTCCATGAAATGTGATTTTCCTTTACACAGTTGGCCAAATAAGCAGTCGTGTCTCTCTTCTATTTTTTATCTTTAGATGATTTAAGAACTTGTGATTATTTTATCTTCATTTCTCTGAGTATAAACTTGGCTGCGGAGCATTAGCCCCAAGGTCTTGTTGAAATGGCCTGCCATGAGGAAGGCAGTGACGGGTACTAAAACAACGTTGGCCCGTACGGGGATCGAACCCGCGACCTTGGCGTTATTAGCACCACGCTCTAACCAACTGAGCTAACCGGCCATGTGGTCAGTCAGGGTAGTGCAAGGGTCCTGTGGATCTATAGTGACTTGCAGCTGAAGACGATGTCAATACTCTACTGTACTTTGGAGTATAATCAGAATTTTGTGTAATGCATGTAAATGCACCGATTGTCCATATAACCGTGACACCATGGCAATGTGCTTGTGCCAGGGTCAGGGAGCACGAGCTGACATTGTGGAGAAAGAGTTGAATTGGCAGCTGTTGACTTTTTCAAGTGTCTCACTGACCGTGGTGGACCTGATGACCCGTCCACTCCTGGTCCTCTTCAGGCCCACCTCCATGTCAGAGGTCCTCTTCACCAGAGTGTCAATCTGGGAGGGGGCAGATTATCCGTAACACCAACAAGAGTACTTGAAACGGCTCTCCTTTCATGTTTACAAACACCCTCCAGCCTCTACCCCTGATCAGATCGGTGTGCTAACTCATACAGTTTGTTAATTTAATAATTCATTAGTTTTGCAACATGTTGTGCTGGTAAGAACATATTCTGTATGCTGATGTATGCTGGAGGTTCCTATTACATATTTTTTTTCTAAACCTTGAATTGAAGACTTAGAATCCTCAAAATGAACATACAAAGACAAATAAAGATGAATTCATATGTAACATCTATTAAATAATGTTCATTAAAGCTTTGTTTCTATCTCTTTCCTTCATTCAACCCTATTTCTACACTTGTAACTCACATGCTCAGTGCAGTGTGTTGTGGGTAATATTCTTCTTCCCTCAGAGCTGGCTGTGACTTCCTTACAATTGTCCATTGTCTCATTACATGCCAGTTGAACCTCTTGAGTTTGCATGAAAAAAAAGTTATTTAGAAAAATGCACCAAAAAATCATAAATACATTTTAACATAGAGCCATTTCTATCACTGCTATGCTGATATATTTACCTTTTAAATGTGTAACTATATATGTTTTCAGGTCTTATTTTGATTTGCTACTCTGTCATCCGGCTAATTTGGCAAACAAGCAACAAACAAGTCATGCTGAATGGAAAAAATAAGAGGAAGGTATACCAGCTCTGTCCAAGTTCTCACCGTCAGGCTTCTCCACGTCTTCAGTCACATGGCTCTAAAGATTAAAAAATGTTATCTGAAAAAGCTTGGTAGATAACTAAATGTCAGGACGACCACTAACAGATTCCTAATGTCCATTCTTTCATGAGACGTAGAGGCTGCTGGGATTAGATACAACTTCCTCATTTTTTGTAGTGCTAAAAGCAACCTGGCCCGTACGGGGATCGAACCCGCGACCTTGGCGTTATTAGCACCACGCTCTAACCAACTGAGCTAACCGGCCATGAGCATGTGTACTCGCTGATTAGCATCTAGAGGGCGATTTACAAAGCGCAGCTGAATGAGGCTTTCTTTCCAATTTGATCTCCAAATTTCTGTTGTGGAATCATACCCCTGTTCAGACCTGGTATTAAATCCAGTCTGAGCTATCTGATCTCCCGTAAGTACAAGTCTGAAAGCACCAAATGTGTCCTCAAGGCTTCCTAAAATCAGATAGCTAAGGCCGCATTCAGAGGAAGTCTGGGCCGCATGAGATCGGATACATCTATATGTCTGATCGTAATGCCTCCTAAGGACGCACTGAAGGACCACCTACTCACATGACGCCCACTGCGTAAGCAGAAGTACTCATTCGTGTGCCCACATGATTATTGACAACCTTTAACAATCTATTTTAACGTACAGCTCCGCTAAGCTCTGTGTGGGTGTCACGCCATCTGTGATGAAACAGATGAGAGGGGAGAAACTCAATGACAGCAAAGTAGTAGCAATAGAATGTCTCACACTGTGCTGAAATGGACCAAGTCTTGGGCGCTCAACACTTTGTCATTGGTTAAGGAGGATTAACAGCATCTCTTTTTCTTAAGGAGACTGAGCAAATCCCATCTGTCTCCTCTGATCCTAGTGAACTGCAATAACGGGCCAGTGCCTGGGTGCCAAAATTGCCTGGCCCGTACGGGGATCGAACCCGCGACCTTGGCGTTATTAGCACCACGCTCTAACCAACTGAGCTAACCGGCCATGGTCACGTTGAAAACAGGTGGGTACAGGAGTGTGTACAAGTGTGTCTGTGTCCTGACCTGTAACAGGCCATCATCCTCCATTGTCAGAGTCCATTTCTTGTTTACAGACACAGACTCTTCCTCCACCTACATTGAGCAGAAAACAGTCAATCAAACATCAGCTCCTACAAGTGCTGTATCATGAACTTTGTTGATAAAGACGTATAGACAAATGTAAAAACAAAATCACTGAGGAAACACAAGCATTTCTCTCTAAGTTGCCACAGATCGCATAGATCCAGATCCAGATCGTAGTATCAATATTCAAGAATGCTGAACTGTGCAATATCAGAACTGAAATAGAGAACATCTGCAATTGGCTGCACCTACTCCCAGTTACTTCTCTCATTTG
The DNA here is from genome assembly GCA_900303265.1 of Brotula barbata. Classification (NCBI taxonomy): domain Eukaryota; kingdom Metazoa; phylum Chordata; class Actinopteri; order Ophidiiformes; family Ophidiidae; genus Brotula; species Brotula barbata. The sequence continues at coordinate 9,108 of OMNV01017929.1, forward strand.
TGTATATACAGGATTAGTGCTACTCCAAACTGTTTTATATTATTTTGGCTTTGTTCTATATTGTTTTACTTGGTATCTTATTTTCTTAAATGTTATAGTTTTATCCTATTTGTGCATCTATTCTGATTGCTCTCAACAACATTTCATTGTACCTGTACTAACTAACTATCTATATACAGTATCTATCTATCTGTCTGTCTGTCGATCCATCCACCTACCTCTCTCTCTCTCTCTATCTACCAATCATCCATCTATCCATCTATGTCCAATGGTGAGTGTTTTAGTTTGAAGTCTGTCTGTAGCATCTTTAGTGTCTGACTACCATCTAGTGGTAAGCTAATTTTAATGCAGCTCTAGCAGCCTGAATGGTTGTCTGTGGCCTAAAAATAATGTTGAAATAATAATTCATAACATGAAATCTGTGACCAGATCTACTTCAAAATCCCACGACTGACCGCTAAACACTGTTATTACAATCTGCCAATATCCGTTTGAGTTATCTAAAGGTCTTGGTATACCACGTAGCAAATTTTGACATGCGAGTGATGGAGTAAACAAAGTACTAACATTTTAATGGATGCACCCAAATGGTGGCCAATTTTGAATGAGTTCTGATCATTTCTGTATCTCTCTATCCCTGTCTCATGTGGTTTCCTTCACCTGCTCCAGCCTCTGTCTCTCTGTGGCCATGTCCACCTTCAGAGTGTGGAAAGGTGTGACCACCTCGCCCATGGTCAGCTTCAGTGGCTCCCTCTCAAATTCCATGGTTTCATCTCCAGCCTCCATGAAGCCCGGCGGCTGGTAGTCCTGAGGAGTGACTGAGAGGATGAAGACACGGATGAAAAGACAGACAGGAATGTAAATAGACAAGAGATTTGACTTGATTTCTAAAGCGTAACCCTGCACACAAGCACACATTCATTCTCAATAATATACAGAAAAATGCAGATAGCACATTTAAAATAATTTAATGTCTGTGCAAACTCAATGCTTGGGAAAATGAGTCTTATCAAAGACATCTTTGGAATATTAAATCTTTATGCTCCACTGGCAAAAATTGTGAAGAAGTGTGTGTGTTACCATGGTTGTAGTAAGCCAGCTTCATGTTGAGATAGACATTGTCTGGCAGAGGTCCCAGGTTCTGCATCAGCGTGTAGAGCTTCCTCACCAGCAGGTTGCTGGCTTTCTTAGTGCCGTCGCACAACAGTGTCGACACCTTGTTGCTGTTGTTGCTGATGGAGAAAGGAGGACTGAAATGAACAAAGACACTCAGTCTAATGATGCTTTTATGTCTGTGGTTGGTAGATTCACTGACTCTCAGGCGTACCCTTTGCCAGATAACCATTGTTGTAAATATACGGTGGCCCTTTAAGTTGTGGTCAGACTTCACTGGTGATGGGACAACGTCTGTGTTTGATTGGAGTCTACCATCTAGTACTGAGCACCACTATAGGACAGTCACTCAACACTACCAAGGTTGGTCTATGCGGTGAGACGTACCATATAACAAGGAATTCATTTATATGATTCAGTGGTTCACTGAATATATATGTGACATTGTGTATTCAGAGTATGAGGAGAGTCTTGCGAAGGTCTTTTAATGCTGGAATCAACTGATTTCCTATTGATGCCAATTGCACATGGTGTGTCATAAAACTGAATTATGTCCTAACAGAGTTAATAAAAGTTTTTAAATGCACGCAAACGCACTGATCACCTGTTCTGTCCTTTATCAGGCTATCGCTCAAACACTCTTAACTAATTTATAATCAACAGCTAATTTATGTTTTTTTTTCTATTGTTGTTTTTAGTTTTTATTCATGGGATCCTAAAGAGTCGGCCTCAAAAATACACTTTTGCCACCGGTTGCCTGCGAGTCAGGAAGGTGGTCCACCACAGGCTGAAACTCGCTGCATTAAATGTTTTCTGCATGATATCCCTCTCCTTAAGTGAACTGATCCCTACAACCGAACACGTCAGCTATCCTACCTCTCAAAGTCCACCTGAGTCCCCTTTGCCGTGTACTGAATCCCAAACTGGTAAAATTCTGTAACTCTCTGAGACAGAAGAGAAATTAGACATAATAAAAATACTGTAAACAGCAGCCATGCACATTAAAATGTATATTGATTGTATTGGAATTACAGTAAAGCAGCTGTATAGAATACGATTGTGTTAGGCACAAACTGAAGAAGAGATGAGATTATACAGCTGTAAATTGATTTATTTGTATTTGGCTTAATCACATGGGCAAATAATCTGATTACTGAGTGTGTGTAAAACTTGTAGAAACTGTCTACAAACAGACATTCTCAATGTCATTTATTATTCCCACATGCGACTCCGACTGTTTCAAACATGGCTCTTTGAATTTTCACTCTCTTTTTTCCCTATATGTAAGGCTTTAGGTATTTTTTCATTGTCTTCCTAGAGAGCTTTGGGCCGAGTCGGGAAGCGTTTATTGTATGAAACTTACTGTAATATTGGGCTGCACAAATGCACAACTTGACCTTATTTGGTTCTCATAACTAAATAAATAAAATTTTATATATTAAAAGTAAACAATAATCATCAGTCACCAGTCATCAATAATTACCTCAGGTTGCTCTGGGTCAGTGTAGATCTAAAAGGGAGAAAATTTAATGGATATTTTTACATGTAGAAAAGACAAAAGGCTGAGAATAGAAAGGCTTTATCTCTTTTGACTGTGACTCATCCCTGCCCCTCACTTTGAAGGGCATAAAACAGCCAACCATTCAACAACAGCAGACATAATGTAAGTAACAAGATACTCACAGACAAAATGACGGACCGCAGCTGGTGGGATTAAAAACGTATCATATTAGGGGACACAATGAAGCTGTGAATCACAATTTACTGTAAAATCAGCGTCATGGGAAAGGTTGAATACTCACATATTTCTTCTGAATGGCTTCAAAGCATCCCTGCATCCTGTAAAAATAAAATACAAACACCCATTTAAGAGTGTTAATTATAACAATGTGAGAATGAGGCCAGAGTCATCATAAAGTTGCCACTACGTTTACATGCCCCTGGTATAATTTACAATAATGTTGTTCACATGGATGAACTTAAAAAGACTTATACGAGAAGAGTCACAGCATTTTAGAATATCTGCCATGTTGTGTTCTACTGATAAACCTCATGAGACATTTTCATTGTGCTCTATTTCTCCTACAGGTAGCAATATGAAGGGAAAGACATATGTGTGTGTAGAAAAGGCACAGTGATGTGTCCCGCACCAACCAACTAGTAGAAGTCGATAATGTATCGACAGCGTCCCTCCACTAGCTTGCCAATCTCAGACACAAACAACTGTGCCCCTTTGGATGCAAGACCAAGCTGGAGGTACCACTACTGGGAAACAATCCCAGGTCTCTGTGGTGGCAGGAGAGTGTTAAACCCAAAGGATAAAACACTTTTTATCATTTTTAGTGACTATGAGGATTTGCTTTAGAATTCAAGTGTATGCTGTTTATTATTTACCACTGAACAATCTGAGAAGCACCAGGACAACTACGCTCCTCTCTAAGAATCATCACTTTCTGCTCTGTAGGAGGAGAAAACAAAAGATACACATTATTTTCATTCTATTTTACAAAATTTAAAAGGAACCTCAAGTGATAATCTTTCATTTTCGAGAAAGATACTTCATGCATGTAACTGTTGCACCCAGCCAGATGATGTCACTCACTGACATTCCCAAACAAATGTTTTAGAGAGGTGTTTGCAGTGTGTGGAAAAAATTGAGAAAGAAAATAATACAAACATGAGGAAACAAATGAGTAATTGTGAGAAGTGGGTTCACACTTTCATCATGTATGTTGATGTCTTCTTATGAACAATATGGTTTCTTCATTTTAAAAATGTGGGGTCAAGACGTGTTTATCTACAGTTTTCTCTACTTAACTCTCCTTTTCTGCCATTGTTTGTTTATCCAAACTGGCTGAGGGAGGGACTGCATAATTTTCTCATGAATATCAGGTCAGATTTGATTCCTGAAAATTCTACACGGACTGGAGTGAAAAGTAAATATCACTCAAATGATTTTTACAACACAATTCCACAGATAATTGGTGGAAGAGTTAATTTTTTTAAACAAAAAAAAGTTCAGCACTATCATGTTCACAGATTTTGAAACTAAAATTCCAAGCTGTCAATGCGATGTGCAGATGGGTAACTCTCCATGGGTGAGCTAACCTTCCACATACTTGCTCCCATATGCTTTCTCAGGAAAAAGGCCCCTGAGGTAGGTGATGCTAGACACTGCGATGGCCAGGAGTTTCTTTATGACAACCAAAGATTGCTGCTCTGTGGCAACCTGATTGGGTAGGAGCTGAGTTTCCTGCAGAGTGAAACAAATAAATCACAGATGGACAAAAAACAATTTAATTCCTGATGTTTACAGAACAAGGTACTGCAGCTGAAGGACTGAGGAGATGACATACTGCATAACATAACACTCGTTTCAATTTGAATAAATTTTCACTAAAGAGAAATATAATCAGCAGATGTAGAGACAACAGTAATATTTCAGATGCATCAATCTGAAACATTAAAACTGATAAATGAAAACGTTGGGGAAAATCAAACAAATATAAATTCAACTGTAATCCTACCGATCACATATTCCTGGATGCTATGTTCTTTATACACCAGTGATAGCTTGTAATGAAGTATTTGTAAACGCAGTGAAATTAAATGAATGTGTTTATTATCAAAAGAATGAAAATAATCCAATGTGGTGGAATCATGGTTTCTGGTGTTTGTATCAGCGTATGTCAGTGAATCTGATGTTCATTTTACCTGTGAACTTCTCATTCGTTGGACACATGCCATTGTTGGAGTGAAAAATGCTGACAAAAAAAAAACAAAACATGACAGAAAACACTGAGAGACAAAGGTGACCTCAAACTCAAAGTTGTTGTATCCATGCCTTAGCTAAAATGTTAGCTAATTATCTGATAATTAAATTTAAGTGCTACTATCTTACAAATGAAGTCTCGTGGACTGTTACGATGCCACCCTGCAGACACTAAGCTTGTACTTACTTGACAACTATGAAAAGTCTATTCTGACAAAACATAAAGCAAACCGTGTGTTGCTTTCATTTAAATTTATAAATTTATGCTAGCTATTCTTCTTTCCGTTCCGCTGCGCTGATTGCCGAGAAGCAAATCCCGCGTCAGCCAATCACAGACCAGACAACCTAATCTAATTGAATGAAGATTAAAATGGCAGCTGTAGCTGTGTTTGGAATATTTCTGTTGCTTTGATGCACAGTATGAATATCATTGTGTTATTTTACTACCATTTTACATTAGTAATATTTATTCTGTTTATTTAGATGGTTGTGTTGATGCAGTGCAGTGCGGCCCCCGCATCGCACGCTTTGCTCTCCCTTCTGAAAGATGATTGGATGAAAACCTGTCAATCAAAATCCATTAGTCCAGCACTGTCAGTCCATTGGTTCAAAGCGTTCCGCTTGCAAGAGGCTATTGGTTACTGTATACGTCGATCACAAGCAGCAAGTCCTTCGTCGTGATGTCACAACTGGTATCGCCATCTTTGTTGGGGAGCAGTCGTGTTGAGAGGAGCAAAATTAGATACAGAACAGGTACATTAAACGCTACTTCGAAGATCCTATTTGAGGTTTCTGGCATCTGCGTGTCTGCCACACTCGCAAAATGTCGTCAGAAAACCTGGACTCGGACACTCAGGTGGACTACGAGGACGAAAAACAGGTGGGTTTGAGACTGCTGCCTTGATGTTGTTGGCTAGCCACCCAGCATGCGAAGCCAGAAGTGGCTACCATCTACTAGCACAAGTCAAGTGTTTGTAGTTCGCCCATCCAGAGGAGGACACTCAGGACTCAATCGGGAAAGGAATGGAACGTTCGTCATAGAATCTCTCCCACCACGTAGAACAGCTTCTCAATGTGTCACTGTGTGTGTGTGTGTGTGTGTGTGTTTCTCCCTGGTGTCATTGGCTGACAAGTCTACAGCAGCTAGCCCCTCATTGGTCTGTGTATGAGGGCTTAAAACGTGCCACGGAGGGCCCGGTTCTCTAGATAAACACAACCTTTAGATAAGGTGACTTCACTTTGTCCTTACTCCACAGTGAGATAGCGGCTGTAAACAAACTGCATCTTGTCTTGGTCTTCTGGTTTGATATCCCTCGCTGCGGTGTGTCATTGCTTCCGCATTTACGTGCGCACGCCACACATACACATCATCACAACAACAACAACAGTATGGATGTGAGAGATAGTTGATAACTTGCAAAGTACATGGCTGTCATCGGTGTGAGTTCGAGCCTCTGACGAGTCGGGTCTGGTTTGTTTTGGTGAACGTGTGATAATGTTGCAGAAAGGTGGTCAGGTGTCAGGCTTTGATTTGACTGACACTGAGATGAACAAAGCTAAAAGGTTGTGATCATGCGGGCTATCTTTTCTAGTGGTCGTGAAGAAATAATGGTCCGGAAAGGTTAAGTGAACATCTTGCAACGTTATTTTAGTCTGTAATATCCTTCCACATATTGGCAGCAGTTTGCCAAGTATGGAATAAAAGAATAAAGCTAGGCACTATCACCCAACAACAATGCCAAGCCTAACTCATGCCCTCATAGTTGAATGGAGATCAGTCAGTTTACATGTGCTTTAGTAACCTAGTTATAACCCACTTTTGATCTGGCATCAAAAATGTTATGTACAAACAAATATGGTGCTGTCTGTAACCTGGTAAGCAAACTACCCTGTTTCTGCTTAATACACAAGATTTCTTTTGTTGTGGCCCAGTTACAGTCCATTGATTCTGTTAATTGAGTTTCTGGTGAGGTTTTTAAGAGTGTGGATGTCTGTAATTGACACCAGACGCAAAGAAGACACTTAAACATAGAGTGGCAATGGCAGCACCCGCAACAAATCCTCTGAGAAACAAATCCTAATTTGAACCTAACAAAAGAGCACGACATTCTCAATTATTTATATAGACTGACTCAGCATCAGCAACTTCATAATTCAAAAGGCAGTAGTATGCATATTTGTGACTTCCTCGGCTTTGTTAATTCACAGGTGCCTGGTGATGACACCAAACTCCTATTTGCACTGTATAAAGTGATGTAAGGGACGCAGGGAATATTTTGTACCAGTGGTGGATAAAATATCTCAAAGATATATATGAATTAAGGTATGGACATCTTGTTTAAAAGATAGCTTAGTTTTATGTAAAATTGACCCAATTGATCCAGAGAACATAGTTGAGTGTAAGTCATTTAGCTGTATTTTTTGGTATCAAAAGTTTTGTTTGGTTATTTTTGGGTAATACCTTTACTTAGTATTAAAAGTTAAAGAAACTCTGGTCCTCAGTGCAATCTGTTTTGAGAAAATTAGCAAAGTAAAAGTCTTGATTTTGCTTCAGATATGTAGTGGATTAGAAGTAATAATTTGCAAAAGCATCTATACTTCACTAAAGTCTTCCAAAGCATTCTCAAATGCTGTTGCGAGGTATCTTTACTTTGTCTTGTTACGCTTCTGGTTTCTGCCTTGACCAGGTCTTGCGTGTGCATTTAAAAACAAGTTTAATGTTCAGATATTGCCATACTTGCGGCCATGTGTGGTCTATCACAATATGTGTTGTGAAAACTCACTTATTGTGGTTGGTGTTTCTCACACTGGACAGTGTGATAGTCGAACGTGAAACGACTTGAGAGAAATGCAACAATAATTGGTTCTAAGTTTTCACCATAGTTTCTCAAAGAAACTTAATTAAGAAACAAAACTTATAAGATAGCTTTCATTACATGTGTTACAATCAAGTGCTGGAAAGAGCAGAGACAGAATATATATTGCTATATATAATTTATTGTTATCAAAGGAAATAGAGGAGGAAACGCTGGGTTTAAAGCAGTTAAACTAATGATAATTTAGAACTGTTTGGAGGAAGAACAAAGTTTCTGTTGGACTCTGCAATTTCCTCACATTGGGTCCGAATATAGCAGCTCATAAATTTTTCTTCGTGGACTCAAGTGAATCAGCAGCACACTCGGTGCCAGCCGTCCTCCCTCCTCCTGTGGGAATCTGTTCATCTGCTTCTGTGTCCTGAGTCACATTTTATCCCTGCCCCAGCAAGCTTTGCAGGCTGAGTGCTCTGTCTTCCCTGTAGAGTGGAAGTAGGGCTGCTCCGTTCCAGCTCAACATGTCTAAGTAGCTTTTGGATTTTGTCCGTTTTACTCTTACAGTTACAAGGACTTGGTTAGAAACAGTCAAAGATGGGTGTGTCCCACTAGTCCAGTTTATCTGCTTGAGTTTCTGCCTGACTGAGACTTGGTGACTGATCAGTTTCATTGGTGTTAGTCAATGGCAATCTTACAAGCACTTGTCAACGTAAACTTGTCACGTGCAGTAACTTAATCTAGGCGTTGGTCAGCATGTGCAACTGTTCTCAGATCTTTTGTGTCTTTATTCTGAAATCACGGAAGTATTTACCCGTATGGTCCAATATCACATACAAGCCATGGATTTACAGGCAAAATCCAAAGCTTGTTAGGAAGACATGGAAAGAGGCCTCAAAAAACCTTAATTTTTTAATGAAAAAAGATGAATCTTTGTGAGAGACAAGTTAAAGTGAGAGTCCAACTGCCAGGTGTACAATAAGAGCTGTAGATTGCTAAAGAACAAATTTCACAACAACAATTTTTATAAATTATTATTATTATTATTGCAACAATATTCTAAAATTTAAATTATTTTAATATTTTTGTTGTATATTTATTTTATTGATCATTTTTTATCATACTCACTACATTCTAAATATGCACGTCAGTGTTGTGATGATGCTTAAATGCAAAGCTCCAGATTTAAATGTAAGCCTGCTTTCACATGATAAGCTGTCTGCCGCTGCGATAAGCCGCTGAGGACAGCGATCTGCGCATTGCTCACCTCACTATCTACACTTCTGACGCCCTGTGCCTTGGTCAGCGCATAGATAAAGTGCTAACGTAGCAACACACATCATCAAGAAGTGGTAGACGCGGGGACAGCTATGATGACATAAAAGCACATACATACCAACAACATTGCCCGATCAAGTTTACAGCATGCATATGGAACCACAGAAGACAGCATCAGCCAATGCACCACGCAGCATCCTCATAGGCTCAGAAGATGGCAGACAGGCATTCCTGATTGGAAATCGCGACTCCGCTCGCAATACACAATAGATTACTCGTAGCACAGCATCTATCATGTGAATGAATCATAAGTCTTCATTTTTGAAAATGTGAAATACACCTTTGCTGTGCAAGAATTGTTTATTTTAAGGAGGATACTTTAAGTCTGTAGCACCATTCAGAGACAGAGGCAATTTGATAACCATGGGAGCACTTTTATCAAATAGAGCTTTGTTATTTGTGATGAGTTGAGACTGATAAATTCCTTTTCAAAGTGCCACACTTAAGGACTTGGTTCCCTCACAGCCATGAGGGCGATAGCAGACACGGTTATCTATGAACATTTATGGCTCATTATCATGAAGAATCACATGTTCACAAGTCAATTGCTAAACTCTTTTAACCCACTCGACAGCAGAGGCTTTGAAGAGTGAGCAAAAGCCATTTTGGTGTTTTTGAACAGTTGGAGCACTGCACAGTAAACTTTACTGCAGGAATTTTGATGTTTTCCCTGTAAGAACAGCATTTTTTGTCAGTGCTTTGTGACCGTAAATGAGTGGCTGCCACGCAAGCAGCTGTTTCGTTTATGTGTAAACTGCCAAAGGACTGGAAAAACATTTTTTCCTCTGAAAATACATTAGCTAAAATGTTGACGCGTTGACCTTGTTTGTCCTAGCGAAGAGTCTTGATGTCCATCTGCTCTCCTCTCCACAGGACTGCCAGGAGAAGAACGCTAACCCAGTGAAGGCCGAAGAGGCCAAGCTGAAGGCAAAATACCCGGGGCTAGGCCAAAGGCCTGGCGGCTCCGACTTCCTCATGAAGAGACTACAGAAAGGAGTAAGTGACTGTGGTGTGGACATAGATCAGGGCAGCGTTGAGACAGAGGATTGTTCCTCATTAAACACTGATGGTCACCTCTGGGATTCCACAGTAGCCTAAACAAACATCCTCCTTCTCCTACACAAGAGGCATTTATATTAACATTTATTATATTATTATTTATTTATGAACATATTATAGTAATGAGAATTTTTACTGTTCAAGTTTTTGTCTCAAATATGAAATATGATTTGTTATTGATATAATTGTTAGCTGGGATTGGGGCTTGGCAATATACCTTACTAAAGGTGTAGTGATGTTGATTTTGCATTTTGCCATTTAAAAAAAATGACAAAATGTCGAAAAAACAAACAAAATAAAAACTTCAAAGCAAATGTACAATATAATCTGTGTAATCTGTGAGTCAGAGGTCAGCGGTATAGAGATTGTTTGGCTTTTGAAACAAAAATAAACAGACACTGCACAAAAACATATACTTTTAAAGACTTTCAAACAAGGCGTCACGGCAAAGTGTCACAACAGAAGCAATGCATTTACAAACAAGCCATGTGAGCGAGTAATGACAGCAAGTACAGCCAGCAAAAACCGAGGCTTGTAAACTACATCCTATAATTTTCATGATACAGTTTAATTTAAATCTTAATGTTTCAGTGTTCACATTCCTAATAGAAAATGTGAAAGTCCCACGTGCATTTCCCATCTTATTTTTATTGGAAAACAATGCGATACAAAAAAAAAAACACGGTCAGTGTTATCATACTGTCAAATATTGTGAAATGGTATTTTGGCCATATCGTCCTAGCCCTAGTTGGGATTTGGAAGTTGTAATTTTAGCCTCCATCCCTTACAGTAAGGAACAGACTGTGATGGACACATATTCAGATTATATACCTACACTGACTACTTAATTAATAATCACAATAACCACGAGGTCAATCCATTCTCAAAATAATTGTTAGTGACAGCCCTATAGCTTTAAAGCTTCCGTTCCACTGTACAGGTGAAAGTTGATTGCTCCTCAGTAAGCATACAGGTTTGCAGCAAATGTTTCAAGCAGCTGAACCACAGTTTATCAGAATGCATTGAAGTGCATTCTGATAACATGCACCTCATACAAAGAAGTGTACGTTTTTCTTTGTTCGAAAATACAAAAGTGCATGGTACTCTCTTCTATGTCTTATCTTCCTGCGAGGAAAAACTCTAGCTGATGCCCTCTCCTCCTACACATATATGATGCTGAGAACTTCTATAAGTTGCAGAAAGTCACTCTGGGAAATGAGGGCTATCAAATAGCAGGAGCTGAGGCCGACTACATGTTACCTGAAGAAAGAGAATCTAATATTGGACTTTGTTGTTTGGGTGATTGAATCAGCAAAATATAACACTTATAAAAGACAAGTAAAGAACAGTCGAAGTCTTATCTTCAACATCAAGGCTCGTTCATCAAATCGCTTTTATCTTTGATGTAAACAACAACAAAATCTAAAATAACGGTGAACGAAAAATCTTATTGATAACGCACAGTTTCTCAAAAACTGTGAAAGATGTCAGAATTATTTTGGAATAGTTTAATATTTTGTGATTATTTTCAAAGTTCAGTGATGTTTTTAGGTCATAGTGGGAAAAACCAGAAGGAGAAAGTTTGAAAACCATTTGAACATTGTTTCTATTTATTTTAATAGGAAATTTCCATTAAATGTGAAGCAATGTGCTAAAAGACTATTAAATTGAGACACATTCAATTTTACCAACTTTTTCAGTCTCAATGAAACTACAAGACAAATTAGATCAGAACACCTAAATTCACATGCATTTGATACATGTCCATGTCTTTCAGTCTATCATGTGCACATGTTTCTGAAGAACTTAAGCAAGACAACCACAAAAGGAAGCACTAAATAAAAATCGAGCATCATCTCTGCTTCCGTTTGAAACGATTCTAGTGTATGATAGTCTTGGTAGTCTTGTAGTCTGGTCCTACCAGTTACACATGTCAAGTAAAAGTGCCCCAACAAGTCACACTTATTGGATTTAATGCTGCAATACAACTCCAAACTGACTGTGTGTGCTTGTGTGTTGGAGCATTTGGCGGTTACTTCTAGTCATGGCTTTAGTTAAGGCACTCAAGGCCAAGTTTTTGCAGCATCTGTTTTCTTGCACTTCCCACCATTGCATGAGTAAAAGTTTTCTAGTGTGTAAACAGGTAGCTTGTGTTTCTGATCTTTGTCGTGATCCTTGTTTGCAAATCTTTCTAAATATATTTACCAGGGTAGTGTCAGTTTGTAGTCTCCATACCACTGATGCGGCACCGTTTTAGGAACTAAATCCACATGTTTCAAGGATTTTTAAGGCTATTGTTAAGGATTATCTTAGATAGCAAGTTTGCTGAACAGGTTGGTCTTGCTGAAATGACGCAAGCAGCCCATTGCTCTCCTTCCTTTTTTCTCACGCAGCAAAAGTACTTTGACTCAGGCGACTACAACATGGCCAAAGCCAAGATGAAGAACAAGCAGCTTCCTGTGGCGGGGCCTGACAAGAACCTGGTGACCGGCGACCACATTCCCACGCCGCAGGACCTCCCCCAGAGGAAGTCCTCCTTGGTGACCAGCAAGTTAGCCGGCTAGCCTTTGCCAACCTACAGGCGCCCCTCCCCCATACACACAACCCTACCCGGGGGTCTCGTCAAACGCCCCTCCTCCTCCTCACCTGTCTCCCTCTCCTACTCCCTTCCCTTCTCATCCCCAGGCACCACTTGGCTTTAACATATGGGGCAGAGTTGTATACGTTAAACTCCATTTGCTTGTATGTAGGTGGGGCGGGGTGAGAGGGACGCAGGTTTTTTTTGGCATCCCGCCAGGTTGCAGCCTTCTCTGCCTTCTCACCACACACAACTCTCTGGTTTTTTCGATGTTCCGAGATGCATCACAGTAGATGTTCGTCATCGGGCTGGGGATAGATGGGGTGAGTTCATGCACTTTGTATTGTGTATAGTATGTTTGTTTTTTTCATCCTGAACGACACCAAAACGATGTGTGCGTGGAGTTAGGAACCGTGGTCACGCTGCGTGCTTCGACGTTTCTGTTCCCTATCCATTGGAGTGGCTGATATTAGTGGGAAGGGGAGGGGGTGGGAAGTGTGTGTTAATGTTTGCTTGTGTACCAAATCTGCGAGGAGCATCAGAATCCTTTAACATTTAATCAAACCATATTCAGAAACTGGGAGGAAAGAATGGAGGATTTCTTGTATCGTTGTTCACCTTTTGTCGAACAAAAGCCGAGGACGTCAGCTGCTGCTCAGCCAAAATGGGGATTTGACACTGTGTTTTTTTGTTAGTTCTTCCTTTTTGATCACGTTGCTTTAATTCCTGACACCCGTTACTCCTGCTCTCTCTCTAAATATGCTGCATGATTGTAACATTTAACAAAAAATACACCTAATGTTTTTTAAAGGGAGTAGGGCATCTGCCTAGAGATAGGAAGTATCAAAACACCTCCCAAGAAGGCCTGGAATGTCCACGGTCATACTTCCTTGCTTCCTTCCTTCCTTTTCCCTTTTGCTGTCCTGACAATCCACGTAAACACGCTCCTGTTCGCGGCCCAGGGCTCAGAGCCAGCTGAGTATCAACGTATCGTTTCTAAAGGCTGGGAACTATGCCAGTCAGTGTTAAAGCTTAGTTTGATCGCCGCTGAGTTGCATCAAGACGTGTGTTTACTACGAGCCTAAAAGATTTGTAGGGGGTTGAAGCACCCTGCATAGAGTGTACGCTTCTGTAAATAATACTCAAATAAGCACGTAGTTCATGAGAAGCTTGGCGCTTCAAGGACCCAGCCAACTCGCTTGGGATTCAAACATGGGATCTGACTTCGACTCAAGCAGCAGATATCTGGCTCATGACTTGTGATTACACTTTTACAATCTAACCATGCCAGGATGTGGATATCAGGATCTGATGGTCCAGACCATGTTCCAAGGCCGTCTGGCTGGCACCGGCTACAATCCAGAAACTTGATGCTCCTGTAATCAGTGCAGGTCAGTGTCATATGTCTGCGCGTGCACACACACACACACACACACACACACACACGGCTGCCATATCACGCCACAAGCGTCACATTGGAATGAGAAGAGTAGCCCAAGTCATGGTCTGAACAGTTGTGTCCCACCGCAGCCCTTGTACGGTTAAGATCTTGACACCGTTTGGGACAAATCCACCAACAGAATGAGGTAAACTACCGGCCTCTTACTGTGGAAGCCGAGAAAGAGCGTGCCGTATCATTGGATTTTTTGAATTGTTTTCCTGAGAAAGCGCATTTACTGTTTTCCCAAAGTAATGAGATATTTTTTTCAAGAAAACTATTTATTTTTTCCTGGGAAAGAGAGATATTTTTCTTGAAATCTCACACTTAAAGCTTAAAATTTATTTTCTTATTACAATTGTTTTTCGCAAAATAAGAATAATTGCGAGGAAACTCTTTTCCCTAAGATGACAATCTCATTTTCTAGAGAAAACTACAGCTGTTTTCCAGAGATGGAGATATTTTTCTCAAGAAAATGCGATCATTTTCTTGAGAAAACTAGAGTTTCTCTCCAGAGCTGATGACACAGTTTTCTTGAAATCTGCAGTTATTTTCCCAATACAGTTGAGATGAGAAAAATACAATTTGTTTTCTTTGAGATAAAAAAAAATTCTTCAGAAAACAAAAAGAATATGCTAGGCAGATGCATCCTATATATATAGATATGTCTATATCTATATATATGTATATTCTTTATTTTTTACCCATAGTCCCATATTAAACCTAATGTTTTTGAAACTCTTTCTCTGTAAATCACTGAGCTGAATTTTACGCATGAAAGGCAAATTGTTTTATTATTACTAATCTTTGAAGAAATATCATCCTTTAGCAATGGCAGGAGAGCAAGAAAATAGAATATATTGATCTGCATGTCACATTTCTGTTCAGTCAACTAGCCTTTTGCCTCGCTACAGAAAATATGTACATCCTGACGCACAAAGGTTTCAAGACAATTGTCTGTTATCTTGGGAAAACGTTTCTGAAAAATAACTAAATTACACGTCCTCTCTTACTTCTGTGTGTTACAGCTAAAAACGGATGTTAATATCTCGTCTAGTGAGACTGTTTCTCTGGGTCAGGTTCTAGCAGTTCTCGTGTATATCACAATCAGATGTAGCTATCCATCTGTTCTTTTCTTTGGCAATTCACATTGTAAGACACTAAATTTAGTAAGAGAATACTACCAGTTGGTTCCCCGATGCTCTGGCTAAATAATAGACGTTTCGCTCCCTCACGGCGGCCTGTAGAACAACGCGTTTCGTTTCCAGGCGGACACACTGAACACGCTGATCTTTGATCTGTTTGCTGTCGTGGGTAAACAGCAGATAACCTGATAACCACAGGTGTCAGCCCAGATCCCATCCCAAGATCAACATTGCAGGCTTAAAGTGGGACACAGAATGCCTACAGGGTGTGCTCGCTCAAAATGCTTGGCAACACGAGAGAGATTTTGTAGCACGACGCGAGCGTGGGCTCATTGCTCCAGTCCCTCCTGATAAGGTGGTTCAGAGTGTTGTGGTCCACACGCTGGGAGGATCAGCCTCCTCATATAAAACTGCTTCAGGGAGCCTTCACAAACTCGCACTCCAATCACGCACCATCACGTTGTCAACCTCACTCATTTTTCATTGAGATTTTGAAAAGTGTCAAATTTGCAGTGTGTGAAAGAGAACGGACCTGTATGTATATGCTTGTTGTGGTGTTGTATGAATGCTCCAGCCAATGTAAATAGAGCTCCACAGGAAGGGATTTTTGTGTTGTTTCTCACCTGCTTTTCACGCTTTCATGGCCTGAGACGTGTCTCTCGGATTCAATGGTTCCTTTCTCCTTTCAGTTAAACACTACTTCTGCATTATCTACGCATACTGCAGAGGCTCTGTGAATCTGTATCATATGAAAATATGTGTAAATGCTGCTGATTCGTTCAATGACAAATCTTAAAGATGATGCCCTGTAAAGAACACCTTTTGATTCTACCAGTCTGACTCTGTTCTCTCCCATGTATCTGCGTTTCGGAGTTTGCAACTCCTGTGGCAAAGTGAACATACCTGAACAGAGAAATGTAAGTTCTCTCGTTAAATTTGGAAGGTGCGCTGTTCAACTCGAGCTTTGTGTCTAGCCAAACCTGAAACAAACACCACAGCTCTTTGCGTCCCTTTTAATGATGAGGGCAGACCATTAAGCATCTGATTGTATGGAATAGCTTCCAAACTTGAGCATTATCAAATGAATTTTGTCAAAAGAAATGGATAAAAAGACGACATCATGTTTTGTAACAACATGCCTCTTGATGTTTTGCTTTGCATGGAGCAGGAATTCTAGCAGGGTATGTCTCCGACACAGTACACAGGGTGTCTCTTGTTCAGCTATGATAAACACGTGCCAGAATGTATAGAGAAATGACAGGCTGTGTGCTCTGAAGTACTTTTGTGCTGCTTTTACCTTATCTGTTTTCTTGTTGTTTTGCAAGTAAATGATGTTTCTTTTTTCTTGTGTTCTCTGAGTACATGATTACTATATTTCATCATGGCCCAAGATAACTGCAGGGATATCAGAGGCACCCTTGCTTCCAAGAGGAAAGGGGGTTTACGTGATAAAGAGGATGACTGGAGAACACAGGAATGATTTTAAGACTTCAGAAAGTACAGGAGTACTTGGAATGTTTCTGTTGTGTGGAACTAGTTGAGAGGATTTTTGTCAGTATTTGAAATAAACTTTTACATAATAAGAATTCTTTGTCACGTTTGTTGATGTTTGGAGTTTCTGAAACACGCGATTGTATTCAGTAGAATTTCAATGTTGTGGGGAAAAAAACAAAACATAACAGACGCCTGAAAGGTTGTACTACCTCCTTTTGACAAGCAGGGGGAGGCAAAGTCCCGTGTTTTCAGAGGAAGAAAAGCCCTTTTGTTGTTTGGCATGTGGGCTTTATTTAGTACAGAAAGTTCTCACACATTCCTGACGTTCAAAACATGGAATACTTCAGGAAAGATTCGGTTTTACCCACATGGAAAAGGAAAACGGTTTTATATTTCATGGATTAGGGTCTCACGGAGAGTGACTTTCTTGAATTTGTCAATGACTCACTTAGTGAATATGTCCATGAACATGTTACATAATCTAAGCTTTAGCCCTGGTGTTATTTCCTCTTTTTAGTTAGTGAAAGCAGTAAACGAATTGTTTAGTCTACTGCCAGGGTCAATTTAGTGTAGAATCAGCTTCAAGCAGTCAGAATGAGATCAACATCCATAGATGAATATTGGAATGATGACTAACTGGTCAAAAGAATTTCATGTCAAGTCACGATCCTTCTAAATAAGAACTGCTGATGTATTCTTGTTAATTTGTAAATGTGATCAAAATAAGATAATATTAAAACAAATGTTTAAAATCATTAATGGTGATGTATTTTAGAGAATGTTTAATCATTTTGATACCATCTCTAACCACACATTTAAAAGTTGTTGTTAATGTAAGTTGTTTATGTGTGAATATATAATCTAGCTCATTCCAAGCTTATGAAATCATTTATTATGTATTAGATTTGGTTTAAGACAGAGTTTCAGGTTTTTATTAACACCTCAAACATTGATAAATGAATGGGGAATTGATTACACGTACACACACGTCAAGGCTATTTACAGGACGTTTTTAATGGACCTCTTCACGTTATAACCTGTTAATAAGTGAATATATCACAAAGGAAAGTCTGTAAAAATCTTTAAACTAATAGAGAAATTGTGATTTGAAATCTATAAAAGTATATGGTAATGTAGTAGTTTAAAAAAAAAAAAAATCATTTGCGTGAATTTTTATTGTAAATTCTTTTATTGTTCGGGTTTTTCCACTTTAATTCAAAGAAACACTTGAAAATGGAGCTCTTGGTGGACACATAAATAAATACGCGTTTGTTTTGTTTTTGTTTTTTTTTAAATAAGATAGGCGTTTGTTGTTCCCCGAGTTTGCCTCTGATGACGATGTCAGATGACGCACGTCCCCCTCCTATATAAGCGCCCTCTACGTGTACTATGTGCACTTCCGCTGTACAACGCAAAGCAATGGACCTTGTGTAAAAGTGAGCAAACGGCTAACGGCTCTCTTTTACTCAAAGCTTTCCGACTTTTCGTTTTTACTCGACGGGTTTCTCTTAAATATTCGAAGGACTTAATCATGCTAAACATTTTTTCTCCGCGGTCGAGCCGTAGTGTCGTTCCTACCCTTTTTTTTGTTCCTCAAAATGGAGTCGTGGAGGGCCCGATGCATTATGGCTCGGGAGACTCCGG
>OMNV01017929.1:27515-46301 GCA_900303265.1 Brotula barbata
GGGAGACTCCGGGCCACAGCCGAACAGGTCGCCGTCTTTGGAGTCTCTCACCGGGAATGTTGGCTCCAGCGACACGCCGAAGAGGCCTAAGAAACTGGGGGTCAACCTACCGACGTTTGCGTCCAAGACCCACCGGGAGGACAGCGGCGACAACGACGACGGCTCTCTGCCGTGTACGCCGGAGCTTCAGCCGGTGAACGGGAACGACGTCCCCAGCTGTCCCTCGGGGGACGAAGTGTTGGACGCTGACACCAGGCAGCTCCTGGAGCGATATTTGACGGAGTATAGTGGAACGGCAAAGCCCGGTTGGAACCAAAGCAAAGCCCATTCAACGCTTAAGAGAGTGGTGGAGGACGTCCTGGAGAAACACCGATACGCCTATAACGGTGAGTGAACGGACGGGGTCTGTGGAGCCGAAGGCCCGGGAGACTGACAAAACTACTCAATTGTATTTGGGGCTAAATACAACTACCAGAACAGTCCTGTTTTGTTTTCTAGTCAGTCCATAACCTCGATGTATTGAGTTCAGTATGATCATGGTGTTCAGGCATTGTAAACGATATTTTATGACATATCTTAACCTCCTCAACCTTCGGGAACTTACGGTTTATTGTATACACCATAAAGCAATGACCGTTAATGATTATGATTTTTTTCACAGACCGTTTCTCATCAGTAATCCAGTAATAACAGTATGCCACGTAGAAAAGATCGTAAACACTCCCCTGTGTCCTGGAGGTCTGATTATAGAAACATTCCTTATTTCATAGAAGTACTCACCCCTACACTTATGTAATTTCCCCTTAATTCATCTTAATTGTAGATGATTTTGTGACGATTTCCGCAGAATGCTTCCTGTTATTGCTGGAATCAATGGAATCTTTGGGCAATCCAAGACAGTCTGAGTTAAAATTCCAGTCTTTATGAAGATGTACCCATGGGTGGTTACTGCAGTTGAAGAGGTTGATAATCCTGCTGCTTTTCAGTTTTATTTAAATTGGACTTTTGTGTCCCATGCAAGGCACTTTGCATTGCCTTTGTGTCTTTGCTACACAAATGAGCTTGCTTTGCCTGGATGATGAGGTGTAAAAATAGCTCCTCGTTTCCATTATCATGACATTTAACATGTACTTTGTATCTTTTTTTAGGTATGATCAGAAAACTCTCCCTGGACAATAGGGAAAACGACATGACCTTTGTCACTGCTGTAGCAAAGAGTCTCTTTGGGGATGGCATCACCAATTGGGGCCGTATTGCCAGTCTGGTGGCCTTTGGGGCAGTGGTGTCTCAGTACATGAAGGAGAAGGGCAGAGAACACTGTGTGGAGCTGGTGGCTGCAGAAATTTCAACGTATCTTCTCACTGATCAACGGGAATGGCTTGTCCAAAACAACTCCTGGGTGAGTTCTGAGTAATGGCTGCATGACAGGATGCCTGTTGCATAACTGTCCCCGTTGCGAAACAAAGGGCACAGTGTCCTGTGAGTAATGATGGGCCTGACTGTTTCCTATATTTTCTGGTTTTCAGGATGGGTTTGTAGAATTTTTCCGGGTAGCAGACCCTGAGTCCACAGTGAGGAACACGCTCATGGCCGTCGCTGGAGTTGCTGGTATTGGGGCAACACTGGCCCTGTTGATCAGGTGAACTTGGACACTCAAGAGACTACTTTTTTCCTGATAAATCCTCAGTTTCATGCTGGACGCCGTCTTCTGTTGAGAACAGCACTGCATCGCTTCTTTTCGTTTTGGATACAAAGATGGAAAGACAGTCTTCATTTTTGGTTCTACTTCTACCAACACCCATCATTTAAATAATTAATAATTTTCATGTTCCAATGAAGAGATGGGGACATTTTTGACACAATTTGTTCATCCCATTAGGTTTTATTTAATTTACAAAGAAGTTTATTTTTGTAATAAATGCACAATATGTTCCTATGCAAACTGGTTATGGGCTGTCAGTTGATCTGATGCTTTTTTTTTTTTTTTTTTTTTCTTTTGTTCCTTGCGTTCGCAGTTGGGTTGATATACATTGTTTGTGGCATTCTGCAGTTTGGAAGCCCAGGGTCTGGACTGTTAATCCCACAGGAATCCTAGATTATCCATGACTGGAGTCAAAGGCCAAAAGCAGGAAGGGAGGGCCTGAGTTTTTCCATGTCATCCAGTCGTGAGGCCCATTTACATAGAGCTTGGTTCTATTGTATTGACTATGAAAGCATGTGGGGAGGTTGGGCAGATTTGCATGAGTGTAGTTCAGACTTCCTGGTTAGGAAAATGTTGAGGTCTGAATGTGCGCTATGAAAGAAGAAGGAGCACACCCAGGACTGCTGTGACCAGGGAACCCTGACAATTTGGGAATATATACCAAGGACTTTTTCTGAACTGTGACAGCCTGTTTGGACTGGACGCAGCTTCAGTCAGAGCTTCACAATTGGTCATGTTTGAGAAGTCAATTGGTGTTCATTGACCAGAAGTAACTTAAACCCCCAGCTAATGTATGAATCATTCATTAAGGTAATGTTAATAAAACAGTTGTACAGTTTGACTCAGATCTCAAGTTCGCGTTTTTCTTAGTAGAGGGACAAAAAGCAGAATTGTTCCTCTGATCTAATCTGGTAGCTGTTATAAAGCAGAAGTTGTGCCTGCTACAGAATTTGTTGTGCTGAATTAGTCGACCAGTTGGTAAGCAGAGTTTCCCCCTCCTGCACTTGTAAGCTGCCCTTTGCCTTTTATAAGCACATATGCGCACACGTACACACGCACCCCCACCCCCACCCCGCCAGAGCTGAAGTTTCCTAGAAATGAACCATAGCTGTGGTAACGCCTTGTATAGCAGGCGTGAGCCGCAGCTCCTATCTGCAGAGTTGATGCACAACACCGCTGCTGCAACAGTGAAAAAAAAAAAACACAGAAAAAAACTGATATATTTTGTGAAACTGGGACATGTCCTCAAATTGTTGCATAACAGCGTCTACTTCCTGGTTTGAAAAGTTGTTAGTTCCGGACACAAGTGAACAGTGTTCTGCATTGTTAATAGAACTGCTGATGATTTCATTGGCAGCTTCATCAAACTTTCATCAAGGTTAGAATATTTAAATATACTGTCTAAAAGGGAACACAAAATGATGCCGCATCAGTGTCATTATAGCTCAGTGGCTACAGTTCAATACTGACATTGGTCTGTGTCCAACCCACAGAGCATGCGTGTACATAGAACATATTTGCAAGAGCAGTGGATGTTTGAAAGCAACAGAAGAAATTTTAATATAAATAAGTAAACAACAAAAGTAGTGTTAAAATACAACACGTACACCTTTACAAAAAAAAAAGTGGCTATAATCACATGTACAATGCAGTTTAAGATGTGCAGTGTCGTGCACGAGGTGTGTGCAGTGTAAATATGTCCATTAAATGAGTATTTGTCTTATTTTATTTTGTTTTTTTGATTCCTTCCTGCTGAGTAGGGAGGTTTTGGATGTTGCGTCAATGAGCCAAACGTTGGGTTTTAGGTGTGACGTTTTTGTGATGTCACTAACCAGTGTTTCCATGGCAACGCTGGAGCCAAAATTTGAAAAAAAAAACTAATCAACTCATTCCTTTGCTGTTGGAGAAAAGATTCCGACTAAATCAACTCATTCCTTTGCTGTTGGAGAAAAGATTCCGACTAAATCAACTCATTCCTTTGCTGTTGGAGAAAAGATTCCGACTAAATCAACTCATTCCTTTGCTGTTGGAGAAAAGATTCCGATTCCAGGCAGACAAATGCCATTTCGGTACTTGAGGTCTTTATTTAGAGGGTTTCATGTGAGAAATGTTCGTCATGATCCGTCTAAAAGGCTTCAGACATGTCTGCATGGACCTGGAATCTGTTCCCCAACCACAAAAGGATGAGTCAGTTCTCCATTTTTCCTTTAAACTGCCCTCGTGTCTGTGTGTTCGTACACCGGACTCGTTCCCGTCGCGACACCAGCTAACGCGATGAATGTTACCTGGTCGAAACCACCGCACCGGAATGTTTTCGACTTTCCACGTGGACTTTACCTGCCTTGTATGAAAATTATAATTGGCTGAGCAGGGTGTGGAAATAGCAACAGGTTCTTTTTTGCATGTGTGTGTGTGGAGGTGATGGCGTATGGAAAGTTTGGGGTTTATAAGAAAATGATGGTAGTAGTTAAACTTCTAGTCAATCCATGTACAGTGTCTCCCATGGGAGTCTGGAATTTTATGTATGTGTGTGTGTATTGATTGCGGTAATGTCAGATTTGTCTTTCAGTATGAATGACATTTGACATGTCCCACGCGAAAACTTTCTGCTGTGTAAATATGGGACAGCGCAGGTCCTGCACGGATCACTGAGCACGCAGGGTGACACAGAGTTCCAGATGTCCAAGAGTTCACGTGTGGAACGTGAAGGGGTGACGTAGGTCACTCGTGTGCGTGTGTGTGGTAAACACCGGGCTCGACGCTGCTCTCTTTGGTATGGATACTGTAAGGAGTGAAACCTTATCGTAAAGAAGGGCCAAGTGTTTGTCAAGAGAATCTAGCTTCAGTCCTAATCCAGCTTCAGATCAATTTAGTCTGTCACTCAATCAAACAAATACGTTAAACAAAAGACGAAGATAGAATCCATTATAAAAAAAAAAAAGATTGAAGAAATTTCATATATTTCACTGGATTAGTCAAGATTAATCAATTATATCTCACTAACAAAAAAAAAAATATATGGATTCAAATATTAAGGAAAGTAGCACATTCAAAACATCCAACCATGCACAACGCTAACAGCAGCAGTCGTCATGGCAACGCAAGACAACTGGCAGAATTGCTGAAAGCGTTAACACACAAACTAAAATAATTGACGAATGTAGCAACAAAACTAACAATTAAACTCAATACGATAAACACAAGAAACTCTGGTAGCTGTAAGCCGTAGCTAGCACCGTATCAGAACGTTCATTTAGAGTCGAGTCTGCAGGGTTACAAGAAGTACACAGAGTATTTGTCCTTATGATTAAAAGCAAAAAATCTGGTTAAGTCTTGGACAGGGCACAGAATGTTCGGGAGTCAGCTGCTGTCCACTGAGGAGACGTCATACGGCCGTTTAAAACCTGAATGAATCCATTAACAATCTCATCATCAACATGGTGGAGGTTTAAAAAACGCCAGTTTATGTTTTGAGTGTTGGAGCACTGAGGCCGGGTACAGGGAAATCCTCGGTGATGTGTTTGTCCTGTAACCTGAGACAACGGGAGGATCTGAACAAACACAACACTCATTCAGGTCTTCGGAGGAAATGGATTAGAGCCTCTCCATGGCGACGGCTCATCGCAGACCTCCCGCTGCTAATGATGTTAGCCTCCACCTTGGTTACCGCCGCACGCGCTCATTGCTCCACAAAGGGGAATTGTGGCTGAGGCAATCCGGTGGAGCGGTTTGCAGCATTCTCGGGTGCATTGGAGCTGCAGAAAACAGAGGTGGCTGTGGCGTCTCGGGGCAAGCGCAGAATGCAAAGCACACGCTGAAGCGTCTTCACACCTTTGATCTGGCTGGCAAGCTTCCCAGAGCTATACATCATTTACATGAGAGTGTTCCTTATACGTGTACAGATGAGTGCGTACACTGCAGTTTGTATGCACGTTAAAGCTTTGATTATGCTGACGTTCATGCTATAAACTGACTTCTTTCAAGCAACATGTCAACATAGATGGACTGAAATCAGCATAGTGAAGTAAACTTAAGAGTAACAAAGCCATGTTATTGTAAATCGACCTACTTCTGCAAAAGGACAGCAATTATCGCGGAATGTCCGTAATGCTAACATGCAGCTAGCATGTGATATGACACTAAGGTATAAAAGACAGAGGTGGGCGTCTACACCCCTTTAAATGTTAACAATTAATAATTCTATTGGCTATAACTCAATGAGACTCAAGGTGGGCTAATGGTGCCTTTGATTGTTACTCCAACTTAGTGTGACGGAACCATTTTAAAGAATTTTGAATTGGAATGTTTTGGTTGAAACCTGGAAACATGTCTAAGGCCCATATGAAGTGAACTGCTGCACTTACTGTAGTTTGTGTGAGTTCATCAAGGAACTCAAAAGTATCAACCTTCTCATGGACGTCCATGTTTTCTCTGACTCAAGGCTTATACATTTAACATGTAGGTGCAAAAGCAGGAAGGGTGAAATTCTTTGCATTGCTGTGTTGACATTTACGTGACGGTAACTCTGCCATGAAGAGGACACTGCTTTGTTGTGTGACTCCGACAGTATGGGTGCTATGTAGTTTCATTTATCTCCTGCAACAGGTGAACCGCATTCTTACGATGGGATGGGCCAGAGGCGTGGCTTTGTGCTCTTTGTGACACATGTCACTGTCATTCAGAGATTGTTATAGTTTTAATATCTTCGCTCTCATGTGATGAAATGCCCAAGCTAAAACTCATCAATGGAAATGTACCACGAAGAAAAGTACTGCAGTTAGTTAAATATTGACAACCAGCAGGGTTTACTTTGTCTTAATCATGGTCAAGGTTTACTGCCATTCTATCCCGGCGTGTGACCTGACCAGGTTCATGTGGTGTCCCTGCTGGGTTCAGGCCTCATGGACTCCTGCTGTACTCTGACTTAAATATAAATGTAAATATTTTTGAAGGGATGTGGGATCTGAGGGCTTAAAAGGCCTAAACAGATGAATTGTTCTAGTTGATCGTCCATTTTTGTGTACAGCTCATCGATTACACCTGTTGGCGCTTCTTATACGTAAGGACGTGATTGGTCAGTTGGTATTGCATGACACACAAACGTTAAACTTCCACTTCCTAGCACAAATCCTAAACAGGACTCTGGCAATGAATGTTGAGTATTTTTCCTTTGGACTTCTCCACTTCCTGCATGCAGGGATGTCCTTCTAATGTCTTGAGTACAGACTTGTGGACCGCCCGCCTTGTCGAAACAGGGGTGGGGCTCACTTAAACATGAACACACCCGTCCATGCAATTTCTTCTGCACACAAAAGGAAAGAAATATAACTACAATAGTGAGATGTCAGAGATAATGAGGAATTACACAACTACATTTAACAAAAGATGCATTGAATTAAGCACAAGCACTTACGTGAATTTATTAAAATATTTGTCAGAATTTTCCAGTGTACTGGAAACAAATTAATATCCATTGATCCCTAAAACAAGACAGCAATGTCTGATTATCTAACAATATCTTAATGAGTCAAAGCAAAGGCCAAAAACTCCATCTCAACCATTAAAATTAAGTGAAAAGCCCCTCTAAGTCTTTTATTATTGTAAAAAAAAAAAAAAAAATCAACAATAAAAAAGTATTTAAAAAAAAGAGTAAAATAAATGATAAAGTAATATTGTTAAAAATATAAATACAATAATTGAATGAATAAATACAAATGTATTTTATCATATGCAACAAAATACATAAAACAGATGTAAAGTAGATGGTCTTGCAGACCTCTCAGTGTTTGTGGTCTCTGTAAGTCTACATGACAGTGCAGAGAGTTTCAAAAGTTTACATTTTCAAACTTTCAACACTTTGGTCACCGAAACATTTCTTCACGCAGTTTACTTCACATAAATCCTCCTCCACAACCAGCCCACTGCACTTACAGTCATGTACCAGCTCACGCTGTGATTGGCTGCTTTGAAGGCAGCCTGCCACGCCATTAGCTGTCACATTTTCCAGTTCCTCATAGCAACAAGCGCCCCCGCTCTTGTAAAAAAAGCAACAGTTTCTGGGAAGTCAGCTGACGCACAACTTTATCTATAACAGAAGTACTCTGAAGAGGTACTTCTTAACATGTGCAAATACTTGGAACTGACATAGGCTAAGATTCACAGATAGGCTGTCGCTTTGCAGAGAGAAGTTTTGCAGAACTTTAAGAAACTTTTACAGATGAACTTTTACACTAACTTATGTGAGCGGATGATCTTACACCTCAGTCTTCACCGCTCATTTCCCTCCTGTTCATGTTCACACACGGAGCTCTGCTGTCTCTGCAAAAGTGCCTTTAAGCAAAGCTCAGCCACTGTTAAGAAGCACATAGTTTCACTTTTACTGCTGTATTCAGCAGGCTCCATTCAAGATGATATGAATATGTTGTCAGACATGTAAGACAATGTGCACTGCATCGATACTACGATGCTTTTGGTTTCTTTTTTGTTTGGAAATGTAGTTTACTCAATTTCTGGTGCTGTTGTGAATTTTAGGTGAAATTTATGTTGCCCTCACCTTCATTTCCAATATTCAATACTAAAATATCTGTGCTATAATCAGGAGGGATTGGACCTCTGAATGCAGTGTTCTACCTCATTGTCTCATTGGTGCTCAGGATGAGCATCTTCGTCCTCTTGGGCGCCGATCAGACAATGAACATACGACAGCGCTGAAACTGGAAACGAGCTCCCTTTCAGCTGTGTTTCCTTGTGTCCATGTCACCTTTCTGCTTGTTCATGTACACGAATGGAAAAGTGTCCACAAGCCAAGCGCCCCCGAGCAAGGCATTACTGGTCTCCATAGATCACGGGTAGGTTACGTGATGTTTCACAGGCTGTATGTTTATGTATTTACAATACAGTGCTACAGTTAGTCAGCTAGTTAGTTCAGTTAAGTTTATACTTTCCTTTCTACAAATGTGGAAACATGAAATAACCCCGAAAAAGTTACATTACGTCTTACCGCTCTTATATGTTACATTTCTGCAGCAGCTATTTCACAAACAAAGGACGACTGAGGTATCTGACATGCAGAGAACTGTGTTATTAAGGGACTTCACCACATTAAACAAATATCGCTGCTGCTGACGATCACAACAAAGGAGGAAACGGAGTATTCAACGTTCCACTTCCTCTGTGTTAAAACATAAACATCATGGATTTCCCACATCAAGTGTTTGATGTCACATCGGCATTCATGTTATATTTGTGGCAGCCGGTTGGTTTTTGTTTCTTAAGTGTTTTGCACATCTTCTTTACATGGTGCTGCAGTTTAGGCGTCGAGTGAACACAGCTGTGTCTAATTGACACATCTGCAGCCGATGAACCAATCAGACAGGAATCTATTTAGGTTTGTGTCACAAAGACTGCAGTGCTGCATGCTGGATGCATACAGACGACGAAACTCATTTTATTTAGCACAATGTATCACTTTCCTTTAAATTTCTCTTAGTTCACACATGAACGCCCTGTGTGCATCCATGCCAAGTGAACATGTCCGGTTGAACCATGTTACATGAATTCAATCCTTATTTATATATAATTTATAGCTTCATTAATTATAAATGAACATTTAAGGTTTTTTTTTTAAGCATTTCCACAAACACAGACTTTGTGCTACAGACTGTCCCTACTCCACTCAAAGTTTGCAGATGCATTGTTCCTCGTCATATTTTGAAGTAACTGTAAGTCCTGCACACGTGCACAAGCTTCGAGTTTGTTCCCACACTTATCTATAAATGGATGTGAACACAGGCCTTTGTTTATTCTTGTTTGGACACAAAGCAGGGTCACTGTGTCCTTAATTTGGCAGCAACAACGTCATCTATTGGCACCAAAGCAGCCAAAGTGACCCACACACTGCCGTCACACACCCATACTGAACGTGCTGTTTATAAGTGAGCTCAAATACATCAATCCATTTACGTAAACTAAGGAAGAAGAACGACACGTGTGATCATGTCTTGAAATACCTCTGAGAACTATGTAACGCTGCAGATTGGTCCAACACAAATGAATCCCTGGTTAATTTAATATGTTTTTATATATTTTTTTCAATTGATTGATTGAATTTGGGCTCAGGGAGTCAGCAGGGCCAGGAGATGAAGCAATGGACCTCCTCAGGGCCCCCCCACACAAAGATTAAATTCACCCGCAGCTTATCATTTACAGTGTGTGATGGCACACTCTTGGCTCGTTCTGCTCTGTTTCAAGGAACACGGATGAATCTTCAGAGTCAGTGGTTGCAGCTGATAGGTGGGAGGAGCAACATCTATAAAAGGGCTCCCCTCCCAGGTCTCTCTTTCTCCTCCTGGGCAGCTGGAGCTCAACTTCATGGCCTCACCATGGTTGTAGTTGGTTTGTTTTCACACTTATCACAACACAACTCTCCTCTATCCATCTCCATACATGGCTACACTACTGACAGTTACCACAGTACCACAGTTGCGTGTGTTTCAGGATGTAGCCTGTCATTGTTTGGAGCAGCCTTTCCCGATAGGCATAAGAAACGTGTTCTAGATGAGCAGACACATTTGTTATTTTTTGTGCATTGGTGTGGCTGAAGTAATTGGCTCAGGAACTCTTCCGTGACTGTCCAGGTGGGTCGCCAGCATGCTGGTTGCTTAACCGAGTCGTTGGGCTCTGTGTCTAATCAACCCACCACTACTGCTGTATGAAGACGAGGGATTGAGTTAGCTAGTTAAATTCCTATTATGTAGATAGTTGGGGGAAAGCGTGCTCCATATTTGTGTGTGTTATTTGTTTGTGATGCATCAGTTTAAAGTTGTTGTAGCTTTTGTGCTGTGTACTTTGGTAGCTGGTCTGCTTTTAGGAAGGCACAGCGGTTGGTTATTCTACCTACTGGTTTGGGGGTTAAGATGACTTGTGGGTGTCCGTGTTGATCAGCACTTGGAATTGGATACAATTATTTTGGGTGGAAATGGCCGCCATAGCTGAAATTTTGGAGACTCCTGAGGAGGCACTATTAAAGGCCTTCAGTAAGGAACAATTACTAAAAGTAGCAGAGCATTCTGACATTTAGCACTCTAAGCAAGGACACTATTTATTCCACGGTGAAAGCACATCTGATTGAGCGGGAGGTATTTCCCACGGCAGTCGAGCAGAGCGCTGAGAAAATACCCAAACTAGTTGAGACTAGGTAGAAACTAGTTCTCCTGAACCAGTAAAACTAGTTCCTCCCTTTGGTGGTCTTGGCTCTTCCTTAACATTTGACCAGCATTAAGAACGGTTAATATTACAACATCAGCAGGCCTTGGAGTGTGAGGAACTTGAAAAGTCTCTTGAACTACAGTGATTATGACTAAATGTACAGTTGTGTGAAGCTGAACTGAGACAGCAACTAGAACAACAAAATTTAGATCACCGTCGTCTAGAAAGTGGGTAGGAAAGTAGGATTTCCGATTCTTCACATCGTCATTCAGGAGCTGGTAGTTACTTTAATGTTGCTGCTAATTTGAAACTAGTTTCTAAATCCTCTGAAAAGGATCCAGATGCTTTTTTTTCCCTTTATTTGAAAGATTGGTTAAAAATAGGGAGTGGACAGACTCCGAACAAACCTTACTGTTCCAAAGTGTCGGGGAAAGCCCAGGAAGTATGACTGAAAGTGAAAACTACCACAAGGTCAAAATTACAATTTTAAAAGCTTATCAGCTAGTATCAGAAGCATACCGTAAAAAATTTAGACATCCTTGGTAACAGGACGACAAAACGTAGAGTTTGTGAAGGAGCTAACCATTCTTTTTAACCGCTGGCGAGTCGCGTTGGAGGTAGAGACTTTTCTACAATTGTGTCTTGGAGCAGTTCAAGTCTACTCTGCCTGTCAGCATAGCCACTTACCTTGCATAATGCATTGTCATATAGCTACATAAGCAATTTTGCAGCTAGAAATTGCTTACGTAGCTGCAGCATTAGCTGACAAACACTGTTTGACTCTCAAAGTCCGTGGTGATTGGAGCCGTAAACAGACCTTTTCACACACTTGGCAGTTAGATGGGTTAAAACGTGAACCAGTAACTAGCAAGTTCAAAGCAAACAATGGACGTTCAATACAAGGCAGAACTACAACTTGCAACTATTGTTTAGGACACGGCCATGGGAAAAAGAGAATGCCCTATGTTGAAACCTAAGAGCTAATTCCTCATACCAAACGACTATATGAGGCCACCCCATGCCGCCATCTGTTGAAGCCTTATTATTCACCTTCTGTTGTGTCAAGCTCATCTGGTAAATAAATAAATAAAAGCTCCTGATGACTGCATTGGACTGAAAAATTCAAAGTCCCTCAGAAAATTGGACATGCTGCTGGATCATTTGACAGACTCTTGGAAAGCTCAGTTGAGTCATCTCATATTGTCTTTTCCTCGTTTGTTTTCAGACAGGACTCCTCGTACCCACTTATAGGAACATGATATTCATGTCAGAGATCTTGCTCCTCCCATTCGGCAACTTTTTATCGTGTTTCACCAGAAAAACCTGAACAACTTGAATCAGAAGTGAAGTAAATGTTAGAACATTACTTTGCCATCCCTTCAAGTTCCAGCTGGTAATCGCCACGCTTGCTCATACGTAAACCATACAACACCTTTAGGCCATGTGCCGACTTTGGCAAAATCAACAAGATCACAAACCCTCTCTTTTCCATTACCACGAATGTATGATTGTGTTGATTGAGTCAGTTCTGCTAAATTATTCAGTAGGTTTGACCTTTTGAAGGGTTATTGGCAAGTGCCTTTGTCAAAATGTGCTCAGGAAGTTGCTTTGTTTATAACACTTACTGACCTTTACTGATACAAAGTAATGCCGCTTGGTCTACGAAACGCACCGGCCACGTTTCAAAGACTTGAACAGGGTGGTAGCTGGTTTAGAAGGTTGTGCGGTATATCTAGATGACGTCGTCATCTACAGTGACACATGGGAAAACCATTTACAGCGCGTCAAAGCATTGTTTGAACATCTCGCAAGGGCCAATCTGACAGTAAATCTGGCAAAGTGTGAGTTCGTCAGGGCTACTGTGACTTAGACAGGGAAGGTCGTGGGTCAGGGGCAGGTTTGTCCCATTCGAGCCAAGGTTCTGGCTATTGATCAGTTTCCTACTAAAAAATAACTTATGTGGTTTTTGGGCATGGTAGGCTTTTATCGATCCTTTTGTAAAAACTTTTCTTCTGTAGCGGCAACTCTTACTCTTGCATTCGAAGATGTTAGGGTTTAAATTTTCTCTACCCCAGTTTTGGCTGCTCCAAGGTTTGGCGAGCCATTTAAGTTGGAAGTAGATGCTAGCAAGCTAGGAGCGGGGGCTTGGTAATGATGGAGTTGACCATCCAGTCAGTTTTTTTTCTAGAAAGTTGAACTATTCCACTATGGAAAAAGAGACGATAGCTTTAATTTGGGCCTTGCAGCATTTTGAAGTTTATGTGGAGGGTGGAGGAGTTGAACCACTAGTAGTGTACACGGATCACAACCCACTTATTTTCTTGCATTCTTTGCAAAACCCAAATCAACGCCTTATGAGATGGTGTCTTTTAGCCCACACAGGGTAACATTAACAACCCACTCCAAATTTCAGACTTCAAAATTTTCCAGAAATGACAGTCATTCTAAATGACTGGATTATCGCTTGAAATCTTAAATCCCTATGGTGTTATAAGGTAAAACTGATATTTATACCATTTCTTTGTGCATATATGCACTTCACACAAATGGATATTTATTTAAACAGATGGTTAAATATATTCTGTGACCTCTCAGCCACATCTATCAGTTTGAACTCTGAGCTCAAACCTCTCGGTGGTGAGAGGACACTTATCGGAGATCAAATTTAATCCACTGGGGGATGTGTCATGTTCCCATCTTAGCTCTTGAAACTTTATTCTTAGACTGATGACCATCATGATCCGTGTTGACATCTGTGACGCGCTGACTCTTCTCATTTCCTGACCTTTGTTCACACTTTGTGGCTAAACTCATACATTCTGAGAAACAAGACCTCATACACAATAAATTATGAATATCATTGTTCTGAAAGGATCCACGCCCTCAACAAACGGTATTTATTTTGGTCAGGACCTCGCTGAAGAATCACATGAATTAACCAAACCAAAGACTTGATGTGCGGAACTCGAGCAACCAGAGCAACAAAAACTTTGATGCGCTCTGCTGAAATCTGACCTACATAACTAATCATACATTTGATGGTTCAGAATGTCAAAATGTGTAAATTGCATGAAGGAGTTTTATGCTAATTGCTAATCAGGGGTCATTTGAACGGTTTAACGATACAGTTGCACAACTCCAACTATAAACGCCCGTTTTTCTCACATACCCAAGAATTTTATGTACGGATTTCAACGCATTGATTTCATTTTCTCTCAGTTGGGATTTTCAGTCAAGCCACTTTGCCATGAAATTAAAAGATTTCGCCGCTGTTTAGTTTGCACATTCATACATTCTTGCACTTTCTATGGGAGAAAATTTTGACAGTATGGTATGTTTTCTCAAGCATCATGTGAGGAATAATGAGGAAAAACAGAAGGCTGGAATTCTGTGCGGAAAGTGTGTGATATTCCCAGCAACATACCCAGTTAGCAGGAAGGAAGAACCCAGATGTTTAGTATGAAAATAGATACAGTGGCACTCCCACACCGGCACACGTGAAGCGTTATTTTTGTCCACCTCTATTATCTCGACTGGACTTCCTGTTCATCTTCTTCATTCCTTTTGATAATTACTATCTGCCAAGATGAATTAAAGGGTGGCAGTTCTAAATGTTTTACATGCACGATCAGTCATGCGATCGGAACGTTTTGATTTATGGGCTTGTACAAATGGATTCATTTCTTAAAGGACTGACCATAAATTGTAACATTTCATGAAGTTTCACTCCAGCAAGAAAAAACAACAACAAATTAGGCGATTTTGAAGCATCAATCATTGTATAATTCTCTTTTTTGCTCTTGGATTTCCATCGGCAAAAATTGCCTTACGCTATCTAACCAAATTCCCATTCAGCATCCAATCCCTCCCTGTCACGTTGCATTATCTGACTCATCTCAATGTTAACAAAAACACAATAATGATAAGACCAAAAGTACTAAGATGTTTTTCAGAGTTATTTATTGATGTAATTGATAAATATTAGGTCAATCTAAAAAAATCTGCACTTTGCAACAGTCCAAATATGCAGACTTTCCAGAATACGGCATACTTTGATCCAGATCAAATAATGATGTCATATCTGTGATAACTTGGAACACTGAGTCATCTGGACTTAACAAAGTTACTCCACCAATTTGTTAGAAATTCTTTGATTTTTGGGGACATGAAGTAAATTTGGCAATTTGTGAGGTAACTCTTTGAATGGATCTCTATGGGTCAATGTTTCTATTTCTTCAACAGCGCAAAGTTGCACACACAAATAAGGCAAACTAAAGGTTTTCCCAAACAGTGCTGTAAAATGTATTTTCTCTTGGTCTATGCATTTCTCTGTGTCATCATGAACTGATAAGGAAGCCACCGTCACACAAACTTTACTGATGTTTAAGGAAAAAAATGACAATTTGTGTGACAATGGAGTTCATCGGGTTCCATGATTCATGTTCTGATACATGAACAGCAAATATTTACCAATAAAGTTACAACTTATTAAATACAATGTCAGGGACCTCATAGAATCGCCAGAGGAAAAAAATGTCACATTTCATTATCTGAAGGAAAACACTCGTCCGTGTCATTGGCGGGGAACGCCTCCCAACTCCGGGAGTGATCTCCATATGTGGAAATCTGCTGGAGGAGACTCTCTCGGTTGAAAGACACCAATGAAGACAAAATAGCCACAAATAACCCAAGTGCGCAGCTCAGATGAAAGCTGCCTTCAGATGAATATTGGGATTCACCAATTAAAATAAATTCTAAAAACAGTGTGGATGTCAGATAGTATCCAGTACGATTCCCCTTTACCTCCATGTAATGGAGAGCTGAACACATTTCAACAAACGCCACTACACACATGTACTGAAACATGTTTATATATGCGAGTACGCAGATTTACTAAGATATGAACATAATGGCACTAACGCGATCAGAGGTGTTTATTTATAGTCTGAAATGAAATGTATTTTTTGTGAAACGGCTTTAACTTTGATCTGGAAAGCCACTGACTGCATCTGAAACTACAGATGCGCTGTGGTCTGACACAGTTTGAGGGAAGCTTCAGACAATGAAACTAGGTGACAAACCTATCGAAGTAGGTCACCCATTTCCTTTTTGTTTGCGGAACCCATATAAAGTGTGACAGGCGATGGAGATGCATGCCTCATGCTTGCAAATGTGTCACGACGGAGACCACACGGCCTCACTTTTTGTTTGACTTTTGGCTTCTCCAGGTCAAACAGTGACAGCCTGGCACGTCTGGGCTTGTTTGACCCAAGTGCTCCCAGGTTTGATGTTGTTATGTCTGGAGAAACCATCAGGTGGGTGGAGGGTCAAACGGTCAGTGTCAATGCCTCCCCCCCGCCCCCAACCATCAGCTGACCCTTTGTTCACAACACCAACGTTTGCAGAGCACTGTTAGAGTGTTAGAGTTCCATGGAGCTCAAAAGTCATTGAACTCAGCTGAATGGGGGTCATTGTGTTTAAAAAAAACCCAACAGTGCTGCTCATAGTCATCCGCTAATTTGATCATTTTGAGAAGTTAAGCATGTGGTTCCCAGCAATTCATATGACTAATAATCACTTAGATGCGGCAAACGTGATCATGCCTCTCGGTATCACATGACTGTTATGGAAGCCTCTGGGTCAGAGGAGTGTGTTGAAATCTTTGTCTCATCTGGAGGATGTGCTGAGGAGAAGTCCAAGTGATGACCTCATCAGCAGCCAGATAATTACCGCCCCCTCCCCCCCTCACATTTGATGCAAGGATCAGCACTTTGCTCCGAAGAAAACAACACACGCATTTGGAAACTCAATCATGTCCGGACAACACACACACACACACACACACACACACACACACACAAAGTCAAACATTCCAAGTCCATCCAAGTCATTAATGTACTGGTCGTCATGCAAATGTTGTCTACAGCTGATCAGACCGAGACGCGACATTCCTACACGGACATTTAGGAGACTAAGTCATTCATGGTGTGTGTGATCGGAAGGATGCTAATCTCTTTATTTCTTTAATCCCAATGTTCTCGTTAACACCGATGTTCTTACCGCTGATCCCATTCAAGTGGACAAAAGCAGGCTGTCCGAGTTAAATCAGTGTCAGCACCGACCGATTTCACCATCCTGCAGCACGCACGGGCACGGGTGAGTGTGTGTGTGTGTGATGGTTCCCCCTATTAAACCTCCACAGGTCTTATAGAAGTGACTTTTGTCTCGTCCTGCCATCATTCCTGCTGTTTTTGTACCTAAATACCACACACACACACAAACACACACACACACACACATATCCCTGGTTGACTTTTTGAAAAATGTTTGAAAATCATCATGATCATCATCATCATCATGAGTTTTTGTTTTGTATTGATAAATGTTGGATTTGTGCATTTGACTCACTTTGTAAAAATACTCATAAGGGGAAAACAGCACAAACTCCTATCTTGTCCTATTGAATGTAATGAAACAGAGCAGGAACTCCAGTGACAAGGAAGTAGACGGAGCCTTTAAAGGTTTATCGAGGGTCAATGTGCTGAACGTTTATATTGATGATGGTAATCTGATCTTCATCACAGTCACGCGGTGAGGAAATCGTTCAGAGGGTCAGAACTTTCGATTCACTCGTGTTGTCAAACAGGTCAGACCTCCAGTGTCTCAGGGGCTGAGGGTGATCGCCTAGTGGTGGAAGGGTTGCCAGAAGAAGAGAAGAAGAAGAAGAAGAAGATGTATGCGTGAATGGGTGAATGTGAGGCAAACACTGGATAAAAGCGCTGTAGAAATACAGTCTATCCACATAATATTAGCAATGATGTGTAAAATACTTCAAACTTAAAGCTTTTTGTTTTCCTCTTCCCTGACTTTGCGTGTGTTGTTTCAGGTCTCCATGGTTTCATTTCATGGATTCCGTTACTGATTGACTGATTGATTGATTGGCTGATTGGTTGTGGTTTTGACACTGATGCTGTCCGTTCACAGAGATCGAGTTGTCCTCCCATGTGTCCATTTTGCTTTATTTAACCTGTCATCCTGACTGTACTCATCTTCCTCTGTTATCTCTCCCTCGGGTCTGTTCTCTCTCACTCTCTTCACTCCCCTGTGGTGCTGAAACGAGGTGCAGTCAGGTCGTGGTCCTGCTGGCCCTGATGACTGTCCTGGCCCTGAGTGCGTCTACATACTTAAATAAAGAGGAATTAGTGGCTTTTCTGTGAGCTTTGCTATTGTTTGGTTTCTGTGTGAATTTGGGTCATGGCTGAAGTCTTTCATCCTCCCCCATAGATGATGTGTGTGTGTGTGTGTGATGGGGGTGGGGGGGGGCGGATTACAGCACAGACAAAATAAGCGCTCAGCTGATAACCAGGAGACACAAAGAGTCCTGCCAGCACCAGCCTGACTCCATACCAGCAGAAAGCTGTTGGGCAAAGCATTGATCCATTTGTTGTTGGTTTGTCACTTCACAGACACAAAGCAAAGGTTTCTCACTGTTCCAGAAAACACCATTTCAAAAGATTATCCACTCCCAATTCTGCTGTAAATGCTGATCAGGTGTACTTTGGAGGTATTATAAATATTTGTGGTATTTGGTGGGTAGGTCTTCTGTCTG
Organism: Brotula barbata; assembly: GCA_900303265.1. NCBI lineage: Eukaryota > Metazoa > Chordata > Actinopteri > Ophidiiformes > Ophidiidae > Brotula > Brotula barbata. Next base: position 46,034 of record OMNV01017929.1, read on the forward strand.
CCAGGGCTTTCATCCAATGTTTATTCTCTAAATATGCTTCAATCCCACTGGAATTGAAACGTCCTATAAACAAGGACAAGGTCATGAAAATACACATTTACTGGCACAGAACTCCTTTTGTTCATGAAGTCCTCTGTGTTGACTCCTGGTATAAAAGTTCCCTTCAACAAATCATTGAATGGAACACATTTACTCAATACACAGATCAAAAGTTAGCTTTCAATTAGTTACAAACATTTTTTTTATCTGTATCTGCTTTGTTAAGTGT
>OMNV01017932.1:5074-32692 GCA_900303265.1 Brotula barbata
AAAAAAAAGAGAGAGAGAGGGAGGGGGTGAGAGAGAGAGAGAGAGAGAGAGAGAGAGAGAGAGCGAGAGAGAGAGAGAGAGAGCGGGGACGAGAAGGAAAGGTAGAACACCGAACGCTCCTTGGAGATTGGTCTGGTTTCTGAAAGAAATGAAGTAGAATTTATCGAGAACAGCGCTCAGATGATATTAAAGGCTGTGTGGCGGCGAGATTAGAGCGGCGTTGGCTTGTTTCTACGGAAAGAAAAAATATTTGATCAAGAGGAAAATATTTCTGAAAATCAAGATTTAGAAACGATCGATTCAAAAGCTTAAATTGTTAAATTGTTACAAATTATTCTCGGGAGAATTAAGAATAAAATAATAACGTGTTTGTGCGCCAAAATAAATAAATAATACGTTTTTGTTTTTTTTTAATTGTAAATATGTGTTGATTCCAGATCGTTTCAGCTTTAATAGATAAATTAACCTTTCTTAAAAACAAGGTAAAAAAAGTTCACTCACGGTTGTTGTTTTGGGCAAAATGTCACGTTTGTCAAGTCTAAATTTGTGTTCTCTGGAGGAGGACAATGACCATTTTCACAACACAGCTTTCACGACAAATAGTGAGTCAATAAAAACAGAAATAAGAACAACAATTACAGCTCAGACTTTATAAAGCAGCTGAACGTGTACAGTGCCGGATTCACGCAAGGACCTTCGTCGCCTTCGTGACCAACAGTTTTTTGATCCCTTTCTAGTAAGAAGTGTAAAGATGGAAGAGCAGCAACCCGGCGGTTCGTGACAGGCGAGGCTGCTGCCTGGTTTAAGAAAATGTCAGGGCTGCCAGGATTCAAACACACGACGCCTCTGTGACGCACTAAAAAAAAAGAAAGGATCCGCCTGCACCGAGTGATCCGCTTTTATTCTGAGTGATTAATCTCCGTGCTCTGTACGAGCGAGACTACATAAACATATATCTATAGCACCTGCTCGTTTATTTTATGGTAATCAAAGAACGGCTGCAAAGAGATTTCGAGCCTCCTACTGATGTCAGTTAACACTTTTACCAGATGTTGTACGATGACATTCCTGAGCTCATTCAAGCAGCTCCACGTGTAAATTGGAAGTAATTAATGAGCCAATTATTCCCTATTTAACCCCCATAAGACCTGTCAACGTCTATCAGGGATTCACAAAGTAAAACACAGCCATTAACGTCAGACTGAAATGTAAAGTCAAAATTTCACAGGCGTCCGCGTGTGGAAAAGGAACTAAATGAAACGAGTTTTCGAGCTGTAGGCGAAGTAAAGATAATCAAACGTGCCAAAATGATGATGTCAAACAAACACCGACACAGATCAGACAAAATAATGAACATATCCTCTTCAAAGCCATTAAGAATGTGACATCCTAATATTGCAATCAACAGATAATTAAGGCGGGAGAGGCCTGATTTATCTCATCTGAGCTATTGTGTTTCAAGCATTTGCTAGGATTAAAAAAAGAATTATAAGTTTTGACAGAAAACCAAAAATGAACAACTTGAAAATTTGTTTACGGACATATGAGGAAGAAAACTGGAGGCGGGAAGATATCCTTGAAATGTTGTCACGTTGCCACCTAGTGAGGGACAGTGCATTTCCAAAAGCATCTCTGCAGCTGATGGTTTTAAAAATGAATCGTACGAAGGTTCTTAACCTTAAAGAGCGCTTTCGGAAGGCGTCATAACGCGAAGAGTGTCGTCGTGATCGTAGGTTTACGAGTTGGATCGTAAAAGGCTAACTGTGTGTGTAGAGGAACACCTGTGGGGAATAAATGTTTTATTTTCATTATGTAGTGTTTTTAGTCATTTTATGTCATCCTTTATTATTCATCATTTGTTGTGACATAACCGCATGAATAAAGTAGATTTAGAACAAACATCGTACTCGCTCTTTCAACCCCCATCATACATACATACATACATGAAAAGACATCATTATTGCCCTGCGTCAGAGACCACCTTGAATATCAATATTTATATATCCTGTATGTATTGAAGGTCCTCCCTGAGCGAAGATGTGGCCGTTAACAGCCTGTGCACTCGTCTCTCTCCGGCCTCGGTCCGATTAAAGGGAATGAAAAATCCATGAGTTCTCATTAGATGGGTTTGCAGGTGGCTAATGAGCTGATATTTAAAACTTGTCACTTGGCCTATCTCGCCCTCCCTCGTCCTCTCTCTCCCCCTCGTCCTCTCTCTCCCCCTCGTCCTCTCTCGGTCTCTCCCCCGTCTTTGTGTCTCTGGCTGCCCTCCAGGACAAAGAACCTCAGGGTCTGTGCCAGGGTGCCAATATTGCTCGGTATCAGCAAAATGTCAGCCAGCCAGATACACACACACTCACACACACTCACACACACACACACACACACACACACACACCATCTCCAGTGCCTACTTCCATCAAGTGGAGGGACACATTCCAGATGGATGACCTTAATTCAACTTTGGCTATATAGCTTTTTAACAGGGCATATGACTCCAATGAACGATTTCATACACGTGTGTAATTATGCACAGGGTAGCCGTTGGAGCCAGCGTGGCTTCAGGCTGATGTGGAACGTTATACTTGTTGTCCTCATTAAAAATCACCTCAGCTTTTTAACCACCGTGTGATAAAAAGGCCAATTGTACCGCGAGTCGTGCCTCATCTTTTAATGCCAGCCGGAGCTGAGAGTGCAGGAGCTGGGTTAGGTAGGACGCCTGCAGACTAGAACCACTCCACTTCCAGTGCAGGAAATATTACCTCAGTAATCTGCAGCAAGAGGCATTTCAGCAGGAAATGGCTCCCTGCGCTGGGCTGTATATATGGCTGGGGCTGAGTCGAGCTCATAACTCAGCACAGTCGTTGGCGCTTTTCATCCTCTGTCTACTGAGGCTGGATACTGGGGCTGGGTACTGGCTAAACGACAACGAACGCCACAATGGCACTTCCACCTGTGCTTTACGACTGGGACAGACCCTGGGGCGCCATGACCGGAGTGCTGAGTGCGAACGTGGCTGCCAATCAGGCTCCATTAATCGCCCTGCGATCAACAGACACAACTGACAAGAGAGGGGAAGGTGACGTTGGGAGGAGCCACGACGTGGACCCAGCTGTGTGTCTGCGTCTAGCTTTTTATCTTAAGGCTTTCTTTTTCATTGTTTCCTTTTTACCGCAGCCGCGGGGAGGGGTCAAGGCCAGAGAAAAACAACTGCAAATTTGTATGAAAAAGTTTTTGAGGAAAAACTCATAAATATGTATTTTTCTTTTCTCAGACTTTTCCAATGTCAACTTAATGCAAACTGAAGTTGAGATGAAGCGTACAAGCGCTTTCACCTCATCTACATCAGTCCAGTGCTTTGTCCCGAGTCTGTTCAGAGTACGTCCGCTTATGACAATATGGTGATTCAGGGCTGAAAGCAAAAGTATTTCCCGATTACTAAATCTGACTCCAAAGTATTTAATGAGGTCATCTTCAGCATGCATGCCTTGGTGTATGTCAGTTGCAGCAGCTCCCCAACTCCACAATTTCTGTGTTTATTCTCATCAATTTATGGCAGTGTGTTTTTAAAAAAAAAAAAAAAAAAAAAAAAAAAGTCATTCTTTCTGTTATTTACCAGGGGGTCATCATAAAAACAATATATACAACGATATACACAAAGAGACACACACACAACCACCTTTGTCGTCCACAACAATCTCTCTAACACACCACAAATTGCCAAGCTTTAGAATTTCTGGTTCTATCACCACATGGATCGCTTGAGACGGTGCACGTAGAATTATGGATTGCTCGGACATACAGTAATATACAGTATGGTTTACTTTGTGAATAAGCATGAGGCCCAGCTGAATAATCAAAGTAAGAAATCAGCATAGAGGCGCTGAACTGCTGACAAAGGTAACATTGTGCTCACTGTTTTTCCTCTATCGATTTACTCTTCGTTCCTGTACTGCCGTATTACATCCATGAAGTTTTTCTGCACTGATCAGATACTAACACACTTGATATTTAAGAAGATGCACCAAGTCCGTCTCCTTCTCAAAAAGTATTGCACCTTTCCCTATTCTATTAGCAGTAAGTTGCTATTGTCAAGTGTTTACAGCAGTCATACCTGTTTTTGTCCGTGGCTTCCATCGTTCTCTCACATATTAAGCTACATACCTGCACATCACCTTTCCTGTCGGCCGCTGCTGAAAATCCATTTACAGATAGAGGTTTGTGTTGAATCGCAAATCAATAATCTCTATTCCTCAACATTCTCAGCTGATTTGCGAGGACTGTCACGAGCCATGAACTTTGTGATGTGAGTCAAGTTAACCTCTTCAGTGCTGCTCGGATGTGAAGATCATGAGCTGACAACATGGTAAATACCTAGGTAACGAAAGGTGTTGAAGGACTGCTTAATGCAAATAAAATAAGATAAATATTATCCCAGTGACCATCTACATTACTCATGTAATTAAGTTTACACTTTTTAAATTAGGTTTTGCAAATGAATGCATGCATCCATATGAAAATGTCGATAATTCCAGTCACTGAATAAAACAGTGCTGAGACTCAAACCTGTATCACTCCCATGTCTGGTTCAGCCGGTTCTCCAGTCAGGTGATGCAGGATTTATTTTCTCATTGTGTGTGTGTTGTATCACATGTGCACTTTGTCCACCAAGTCATGAGTACATCTTTAATGAGTGGTGAGACAAGCATTTTTTAGTTTAGAGCTGCTTAAAGTAGCCAAGATAACGTATGCATTTACATGGTGCATAACAACAACAGTTGAATTAACAGTGAATTATATCTATGGACCTCTGGTCATGTTTAAGATTATTTCTAACGTACTGATTATAATGCTGTCTGGTTTGCTCTGTTGGGCCAGTTGGTTGGATGATTATAGTGCAGTTGTAGGTTTCTTTTGTCTAATATGTCTTATTTACTGTGCATGTTTGACTGATGTTTGACAATTTAAAACATGCTAATGCTTATATCTGCTTTGAGAGTACATTGGACATTTATTTTAAATTCTAAAGAAAAGCCCAAATTTATTTTATTTCTACAAATTACAAACTCTTCGATGCTTTCACTACATGGACATTCGTTTATTAATGGGTTACTAATGTGAAAAAGGTTCATTAAATGTATCTGATGTCCATTAAATATACCTGTTTACCTGTTTAATGGATAAAAGGTAGTCTATCAATCATGTACAAATATTGTGTTCTGTGAATTTTGTTTATGTTATGTGTCCTAGGACCTCGGCGGAATGATTTTGTGTTGTTTACTTGTCTGTGTTTTGATGTGTGTGTGTGTGTGTGTGTAACCTTTAACTGATATATTCATCAGGAGACTCAAGAATGTTTCATTGAATCTAAATGAGACAATCCTTGTTAATTAAAGGATGAATAAAAATATAATGGAATAAGTGCCTCATTTGTTGATTTTAAAGATGTTTATTGACAATATAGTTATTTTCTGCTAAATTAGACTAATATAGACTGTGTAATAAGGAAGTTCAAGTATCGCATCTTAGTCGTTTCCCCAAATGGTCATATGAGGAGCCAGACACTATTTTTCAATGTATTGCGTAGATATCGTAGACTGTTGAACCGCCCAGTTCTGACATCTACGTAAATTTCGCAAGAGGCGTTAGTGAATGACTGGTTCACCCAGACGCTGACGTAGCCAGACGGGAGATTTTTTGGTACCGAGTGGAGAGGAGATGCACACGGCACTCAAGTGAGGTAACTATGTAAAAAAAAAAACATTTGTTTTCATTCACTCCCACAACATGGACCCGGGCTGCGTTTACTACAAGACGCCGATGTTGTTACCTTCCACTTCGAAGATTTATTTGTGAATTTAACACATTGTAATGTTGCTGAAGTGTGTTGTAGGCTAATTTCCTGTGAGTCGTGTGCTAGCTAGCTTTTCCAAACCTTGTCTTGCCCTCCATGCTAGCGCTAGCGTTAGCGTTAGCGTTAGCCTGTGGGGCGCTGACCGTTCTAGTTGACAGGCTGCGTGTGGACTAAAGGAGTTAGCTCTCGGTGGATATGCCACCGTTTTAAACGTGTTTGGCTGTCCGGCCTTTTCGATGACAAAGACGGCTAAAAACGGCAAGCGGGCTCCGTGTTTAATCATGCGAGCCACGTGTAGGGTTTACCGAGCACGGTCCTCCGGTCATATCTACCGGTGTGGTTAATCTGTGAATTAGCGTAAATGTGGCGTGATTTTTACCAAAAGTCAGGGCCATTTGAATATGTTTGGTTTTAGCCTTTCTGTCGACCCCACATGGAACGGGCACGGAACGGGCATAGAACGGGCATGGCAGGTGTCCTTTTCGTCACCCCGGTGTGAAGGCTTATGGAAATGCAAATTTGACATTTCGGTCGCTTTTGTTGCACCTTATGAATATTCACAAGAGTATTGTGTAGTTTTTAGCGTCTCTCCGTTTGCGTGAATTGTTTTTGACTACTACTGTACGAATGAGCTTCATCCGAGAGCCTCTGTGAAGATGCATAAATAACACGGTTGCTTTGGAGCGTGCTAAAATGTGTAAGTTGTTGAGATGCAATAGAGAAAACACAATTATAGAAGTTAAAGGAAAACTGCACAATTGTCTGAGGAAGTTGCAATCATAAGATGTCATTGGTTTCCCACAGTTTCTGGCAGTGTGTTTATTTAGAATCTGATAATACTGCAAAATTGCACAAGAAGTCCAGCCGTTACAATAGTGATTAAGGAAGTCAGGCAGTAATACGATTTGTTTCACAGGCACCTAAGTAAAGAAATTTAAGATGTTATAGCTCTGAGACTAGTATGTCCTGTAAGAAGTAAGTATGGCCTGTGTATCAGATTTTAATCACAGTTGTATGGCAACCGTCTTGTTTTCTTTCAACATTCTGTCTGTTCTGTTTGTTTTTCTAAAAGCTGTATTTGAGCACAAGCTGTACTGAGAGAAGTGTGATGGTTTCATTTCCCGCAGGCTGTGGTGTTGTCGTAGGGCGTTCCTGTCAAATGTTAAAGCCAAATATTTAGCAAGCTGGAATTTGAATAATGTGACTGTTAACTGTGTCAAGTATACACTATTGCTCTGTTAATGCACTAGACTAGTGTCAGTATTGTTACCTTTTTAACATAATCAAATAAGGAATAGCTTTGGGGCGGCGTAGCTTAGGTGGTAGGGTAGTCGCCTAGTGGTTGCCGGTTCAATCCCATCCATCCATATCGAAGGTCCCTGAGCAAGACTCTAACCCAGAATTGCTCCCGACTAGCAAGTGGGCCTTGCAGTCTGTGTGTGAATGAGTGTATGAATGGGTGAATTAGAGGCAAACATTGTACAGCACTTTGGATAAAAGCACTATATAAATGCAGTCCATGAATTGTTTTCACGTGGCATTGGTTATTCACTATCAACATTAAACAAACAGTGATTCCAATCAGAGTCTTATGGTTTCTGTATTAACATTTAAAGTGCATTTAACTAATGGGATGAAACAAATTTTTCTGCTGTAAATGAATGTTTCAGAAGTGATGTGGTTGAGAGGCTTTGTGTGTGACAACAAATTTAAAATTATCTCCAGCCCAGGTATTTGAACCCCCACACCCACACACGGTGACCTCAGTGCATACGTGTCTGTTTCAAACTGTGAACTTGCCACCAAACACCTTGTGAAAAAATACTTCCTCATTTGGCAAGCAAACAACCCCTGAAGTTTGTAATTCTTGAATCAAATAAAAGTGGGAAACATTTTTAATCTGAGAAGCTGTAACTCAGCTGGTGCTTAGTGTTTCTGTTTGTGTGTAAGTATGATTTAAAACATCAACATTCTTTCATAGTGCAACACAACACTGAACAGGGGTTTTTAAAGTACCCCAACATGGTTGTGGAGTGTGTCAAACCTTTTCCACGCACACACACAGTTGTATCACTTGCAAAATGGAAAGGCTGACATTGTTAACCAACAAGCTAATAATAGAAAGATCTACTTACACCCTGGTGTGCTGTGGAAGTATGCTGAGATGTTAATAATGTTCATACAGTATTTAATACTGCAGTGACACACTGGCTCAACTTGATTGAAGAGTCTGTGGTACTGCTTTGTCCCTGATTTAATGTCAAAGTCAGTGTGACTTAAAACTCTTGTAGGCTGGTCCATAAAACTTCTTCTTTTCTGGGTGTTATTTGATTCTCCTGAGACATAAAGTGAATAAAATACAATCGTTGTTAAAATCCTTACAATTCACCATACTGTGATTGCTGGATGTACTTTATGTCCAACGTGAAATTGTCCGATTTTGGATAAGGAGAGGTGCTGGAAAACAACGTTGAAAACGGTAGACAGTGCTTGATAAGATCATCTGTTTGGTGTAATACAACACCCTGGTCTTTCATCTCACATATTCACACAGTGTTAATGTTTTGGTGCTTGTTCTGCTCAATTAACAAGCCAGAGTAGTACTGTGGACATGAAACCTTGGTCTATTTAGGAATGGATTTTCAGATTAATTCTGTATTACTGGAGGATACAAAGAACACAAACACAGCAAACACATTGTTCTAAAGGTCGTGTTCTGGTTTGGAGATTTATCTAAAATGTTTCTCTTGGCATTTTTACTAATTTAGGAGCACAGAGTACAGTCTTTCAGTACAGTTTTTCAAGACTGGATGCTAAACAGCAGTATTTTGCTTGGATATAAATAAACTTGTTTAGAAAATCTAAAAACTGTAATTGTAGCCTTGCTTGTACAACTCTAATGTTTCAATATCGTTCCATGTGCAGTTATCAGTAAATGTGCGTGCTGTAATGGTTGCAGACGTGCAGGCATTGTGTCATTATGGTTCCTCTGCATCGATTGTAGAGCTACTTTTACATCATGTGGCAATATTCAACATTATTACATTTTGTCTAAAATACAGTAGTTATATTTATAATCAGGACCTTGTCAGAACAAAGTATACATTCATTCAGTCACAACAACATTTGTATTTCAACTGGAAAACAAAAAGTGCTTTTTTTCAGTGCTTTGCATCTCTGAACTGAACTTGAAATAAAATAATAAGATATAATTTAATAATAATGAATGAATGAATGAATAATAATTTCAAATTTACTCAAAGTGCTAGAGCCTGAGTAGTAGAAAGTGCCTAAAAGTTTAAACAAATGTTGCAAATATTCAAGAAATAGGTTATTTTGGAAAAACATCACCAATAAGAAATCTATATTCAGAACAAGGCAAATACTGAATTTTTTCAGTGCTTTTGTCGCCCGGTCTGCTGTTTTACCTGAAATGTCAAAGTAAAATGAATGAATATTGTGACTTGCACTTGCACAATGACTTAAAAGAAATACATATTGATTTGATATCTGAGTTCCTGAAAATGTAAACTAAATGTTATTCATTCTTGACATTACTATAGAAGCCTTCTTTCCTATTATGTTGCTCTTGCAGGTTTTTTTTTGACTGACTCTGACTTCAGAGATGCCCTACAACAACATGCTATATTGCCACTTGTCCTGAATACCTTCTTTAAGGGGGAATTGGTTGCAGGCACACACTGATACCTCTTGGCTAGACTGCTCAATTTTGGGGAAATGGCCTCATGCTCATTAGCTTATCAGTGGGAGGCTCATATCCGGGGATGGAGCATGGTACCTGCGGAACCCTGCCAGCCTCAGCAGGTTTATTGAGTGCATACGGCACCAGCTCAGACAACTGTACAAATGTTGGCACAGTTGCATCATCATCGATGTAAAGCCATAGAAGGAGCAATAACACAACTGGATGGATGTCTCACCCCCATTCCAGAAAAAAAACAAACACACATATACACACTTCCCCACCGTTGCTTCTCCTCCTCCCTGTACAAATTAGATAACTCACTTGACTCAAAAGCCTTAGAAGACTCAACCTGCTCCTTGTGTTAGAGCACATAAGAAGAGCCGTCGTTTGTGTAGCAGAGTGTTCTTATTTTGGCCCTCTTGTTTAATGTCTGTCTTGAGGTAAGCCTTTTTTCTAAAGCTGTTTCTGTGATGTCTACACAGCGTACATTCTAGCTGATAGTTCTGTTTACATAACTGTGCACAGTGTCTGTAAGGGATGCTTTGCACTGTAACACATACTTACATGCTACTGAATATCAGTCATGCACCTGCAACTTGCCTGAGTGGTTTTGCACTGATTGTGTTGCAGCTGCCTGACTCCACTAAAGGAATTCAGGACTATAGCCAACACCTTGACGCTGTAGATGACTCAGTGCCTCTAACCTGCAGAACCCAACCTTCATGTGATATTTGTTATTGTGGTGTTAGGTCTTATTTTACTTGGTAAGAAGTACACGGATTCTGTGGCCTTTTCACAGCATGTGTCATGGTCTAGCCTGTAGCCTACCTCCTCTACACCTCATATGAATGAATACCATTGTCTGAAATACAGTTTGTGGCTTGTTCACATGTTGTCTCAGTAGCCTTGTATTGCGCACACAGCTTACTTTTGTGCATCATGTGGGCATGCATCCTGTTGTCATGAGCAGTCTTATAAAGGCATTTAAGAATGTAATGACCACTGCTGTGGAGAAACACAACAGAGCCTGCAACAGGAAAACAGTGAAGAAACTTGTTTTGCTTAACCCTCTTTGGTCTCGCGTTTTTAGTTTGGTTTAGTCAAATTGTAAAGTGACTCTCAGTGCAGTAATGAGTGCTGTTTTTGTAAGAGGGTAAAGCAAACCAGAGAAATTCTAATTTCATACTGCTTCATACCGCTGGACCCCACCCGTTTCGTCTGTTGAAAAATCTTGAACAATCATCCAAGATTTGTCAACAGGCCAAACCATTGCAGTTTTATTAATGATATGATTAATGCTCCACATCTTTTCTATTTTTTGCAATGATGCAACTACATAAACACACTGTATTTGGTTTAAACATTTCAAATGGGCAGTTGAGTTAGAATTTTTAGAATACATTTTTAGCATAAATTCAAGAGTTTAAGAAGTTTTAAAGAATTAATTTTGACCAAACAAAACTTTGAGTTTGTTTCAGTTGTTATTGCACTGCTGTGTGAAGTTGCTGAGTGGTTTGCAAAAGTTCTTCCCCAACCTAAAAGTTGTTGTTTATATTTGTTTGTATCTGTATATATTGTCCTAAGTGTTTAGGTGTAGGTGTTTTAGTTTGTTGGATAGAAGTTATACTGAAATGTACATGTCTTCACCGTCCTCTGTTTGATCCAATAAATGCTATGAGACTGGCTGTGAAAGGCTCCGTGAGTCTCTGTGAATGTGCCAGATATTTGAGCCTGGAGATTTGCAGTGGGCCTATCGCACAGCTTCTGACAAATTCCATAGAATAGCTACTTTTGATCAGAGGATTGCTGGCTTGGCCTGTCAAAATGACTGCTTTGATCTCTGTTTTCTCGACATGTATGTTTTGCAGCAGAAGTGCGCGGTTGTCCATATGCTGACAAAAGCGAATGTGTAAACACCAGGTGTGTGTGTGTGGTTGTGTCGACAGCTGCGCTTAACGGTAATGATTTCATATTCTGTCTGTCAGGGCTGGTCATCATCTTTGCAATGAAGCCTCACCTGTGTTAAACGAGTGCCCAGGAAATGATTCTGGTACACTGAAAATACAGATTATTGTGATGCGTTTCTATATTTCTGGCTGTCCGTGTTGGTCAGTAGAAATGTCTCCCTCTGCGAAAGGAGGCTTGAACTAGCGTTCATCTTATTTATGATTGACACAAGGTCACGGTCCATTTACTGTATATCCCCACAGACCATTGACAATGTGCGGGGTCCATTTGATAGATAACTTCTGCCATTACTTGTGTGCCACAGGCCTTATCAAGATAACCTTCCAGTCTGAAATGTTTGCATGCTTTTGTGTTTGTCGTCTTCTGGCTTAGCACTTGTGTTTGGTGATGCTTGTCTATTTCCATAACCGAGGCACAATTAATCAAATTTAAATTGAAATCAAATTTGAAAATTTGTGATTATTGCTGGTGATCTAATAAACTAGATAATGTCTGCATCTGCATGAAAGGATAAGCACATCTTTGCTTTATCTACTCCATGGAGTGTCCAGTATAATAGATTTGATAGATAGACTTGAAAATGTTAAAGAACCACCTTTATAGATGAACAATTGAACAATACTACAGCAATTAGGTGAACATATACGCTGATATCGATATACAGTATCTACAATAGGCCAATATCGGCCAATAAAATCGGTGGACCGATGTATTGTTTGGGCCCTACGTTGTACTTTGAATTGTGTGAACTATTAAGTGGCATTAATACATACATTCCAGCAAGGGTTTTCAATTACTGACAGCTACACTGAATGTCAACCAGCGCAGTGGTCAGTGCCGCTAGGGGTCACGTTGAGATGCTTTTCCTCTTTTGCAGTCGAAGTAGCAGGGTAAACAAACAGGCCTGTTTGTTGAAAATTGCATGTGACCATGAGTATTGTTGATACTGGAGATGAAGAGAGGCTGTCCAAGTGTTGTCATATGCAAAAACTGAATACCATCAGCACAAAATGCTACTTCTACTACTCTTTTATGTGTGCTTACAATTAGTGTGTTTTATTTTGGTACAGAGAGCAGCAATTTGATGGCAGGCCAGGTATGAATAAATACATCTCTCTAACACACATATGCGCTATTTTTTTCATAGTTAAGTAGGTGACTAGTGTTTTTTGATTATCCCCATTGACTGATGCAGTACCAATCAGGTAGCGTCCCTGGTGTCCTCAATGCAATTACATAAAGGTATGTTACTGTTAAAACATGACGTTATTCACACACGACAGGCAATGTCATGTATACATCCTATCCAAAAACAAAAGAAACGAAACAACCAAAAGATAGACAATCTTCAGCATAGCAAACACATCGGTAGGTGTTATCTTGAGGTGTGTGTGAATGTGTGAACCGGGACTTCCTCCGTGGAGAGGAGTTGCTGTGGCAATAGAGAGACACTGAGAAAAACTGTTAACCCTTTTACTTGTAAACCAGGAGGCCTTGCGTTCCTAGTCCAAAACAGTGGGTTATGTGTGGCATCTTATAACTGCGGTTAATAACATCCCTTCTGCAATAGGGCAATACTGTCAGATCAGAATCATGTGGTAAAGTGTATTGGTATTTTAACTGGTAAAACTCAGCTTAATTAAGTCAACTTCAGGGGGTTTATATTTTATTACCTCAATACATATATATATACTGTTTGGAGAATACCAGAGCAGATTTAATGTTTCATCCTGTCTCCTCTGCCCTGCAGACACTAGTCTGTTTTTGACTTGAAAGGGAAGTGTATGGCCATGTGAGAATCATATGAAGGAGCTTAAGGCCCAAAGCTTGTTGTTTTTTTCCTGAAGAAAAACGGCAGGGTACCTTACGTCACCGACAACTGTGAAAACCGGTGGAATATTTTAAGGTACAGAATAAAGTTGTTGGAGAAATTACTAAGACGTTTCATCGTAAGAAGTTATCCGGGTGTAATACTAACTTTCATTACTGGTTGATAAAATAAAAAGGAACGACAGCTTTATGATTATGTAAGTCTCCAGTGATCAGCTAAAAGGATTCCTTAGAGCAGTTTGTTCTTGTTCTGGTAAACACATTGAACCTCCCAGCTGCTTGACTGTTCTTATAGTTAGTGCAAATATTTTTTTTTAAGAATTTTGCTTTCTTCTTATATTACATTGCTTATTTGAATATTCCTCTAGCAAGTCCAAAAAACTCTGCACACAAAGTAGATTGTCAAACTGTCCGTATACCACACACTGTACATGGATTGCAATCACAGAGATCTTTTTTGCAACCAGCTTTGATGGGCCTACTTGGAGAAAGTGAAGTTAAGTGTGAATAATTCTTCATCATTTAATAAACAAGTGTTGAAAGCTGGGCTATATAAGGTGAGTAAAGAAAGGAAGTCACAAAATGACTGTCTGAACAGTGATGAGAGTCACCTGAGAGAAAGAAGAAACACTTAACTAATTTACAGAGACTGACAGGTAAATCGGTGTTAAGCACTCTTCCAGCTGGACCTCAATGATAAGTTTGCTTTTTTCTTAGAAAGAAATGATATAGCAACAGGGAACCAAATTCATTGAAGTTACAGCGATTGCAGTCTGTCTGTGACATACAGTGAACCATCAGGGCATAGACACTGTATCTGATAAGTGAACTGATTTATGTGGACTTAGTGTTGATAATGGGGCTCACACTGAAAGTAAAATGAATACAGTAACATTCCCAGATTAGAAGCCAGTACTACACGATAAATTCACGCTGACGTCAGTGAAAACCAATAGTGGCATCAGGCTCCGAAACCAGTAATGTCAACATCCATAAAGGCTCCATTAAACAGTGTGCTGCATAATGCAATCTTGTATCCACTCCAATGCTCAAACAAATGTTTTTAACTACAATTATCCTAAATCAACCAATTGCAGAATCACTGCATACCTCTCTATTGCTCATTCGTTGGTCAGAAGCCACACTCAGTCATAGTTCACTCTTTGACAATGCCTGCAAGTGACTATCAGTTAATGAATGACCACTTTACCACATCTTAAACACTTTGTTTGGGACATAAGCATTTTCTGCACTACTGTGTTCTCGCCACAAAGTCACGTTGTATGTAAAAATCATTTATCAAATGTAATAAATGTAGCATAGGCGTGACGGTTTTTCCATAACAGTGTCAAGTGAGATGTTGAGCAACAACAATATAAAGTTTTTTATGACCTCCATCCAGCTATCATGATCTTAACTAAGTGATTTTGATTTCTCTTTGAGTTTGGAAGAGTTGGAAACCCCCCAAATACTTCAGGCCTGGGGCCCAAGGGCAGAAAAAATTATAAGATATATCTCGCACAGGTGTAGTATTTTTTGCTTCATTCATGTCTGTCAGACTTCTGCTATGGTAGTATTATTAAATGTAGCCAATTGCTGCGTGTGTGTTGCTGTGATGTAATGTGTCGTGATTAAATCAAATGAATCTCTGTTTTTTGGTTTTCATCTAGCAGTGTTAAGCAGTGACAGTGTTAAGTTTAATAAATTGACTGTATAATATGTATGTTTTACATTAGGGTTTATAAATTCTCATACAGGATTATAAGTCACTCAGCAGGGTGTTGTTGCGGTGTGCTTTAAAATAGGTTCCGTGTTTACCCCATCCCCCGCGCTCTTGGGTTCATAGGTCACTGCAGTCTCGTGTTTATAAACAGTATCTTGTCAGCAGCAGTGAAGTAGCCTTGTAACGGCACGCGCTGTCTGCAGCTTAGAGTCTGTATACCAACATACACTCCTTGGCCAAACTCAATTTCACACACCACTCATTCCAGCACTCATCGTGGTAAGTAGCTTCACTATCAATTTCTAAAAGACAGGAGAAAGAAGCCATTGTCATGTAACCGAGTGACTTGTGCATTTTATTGGGTGACTTTTGGAAAAGATTGCTACTGTTTGACAGCTAAGGCTGAGCTTTTATCGCTGAGTTGCGCCAGGTGCTTATTTAACCTGGAGGACTCCTTATAAAATTAGAATTAAATGTAAAAAATGTACAAATTAAAAAGTTAACAGTAGTTGTTCTTGTTTGTCTTTTTGAAAACAAATGGCCAATAGTGTGATAAAAGTTATGCTCACGTGAGGTTGGCAAACATTCATGTCCACGCTTAATCTTAGTAGGTGGAGATGAGGAAGTGTAAATGCTAAAAGCTAAAGAGCTTTCATCTGATTAACACTTGAGCTTGTCTGTGTGATGCTTAAGGCTTTGAAGAACAATCAAGGTCTTTGAGTGGGTACATCAAATCACTGTAGTCACTGTAAAATGAGTTTCACATTACTTTTGAAATCCTTTTACACAGTTATTTGCTGGCCATGGTTACTCTGTCACCAGTCAGTTATTTATTTTTTAACTTTGATTGATTTAACTTTCTGCATATCATATTGGTGATCTGAGACTCATTTTCCGGATACTTTACTCTGAGTTTATTGTGCAAATAATTCCCCACGTGCTAATTCAAAAATAATTCAACGCGGTTCAACTTCATTTGTGCTTATTTTCTGTGCTGTTGTATCCAAAAGCCTGTGTACAATCTCTTGTACTGGCTTTGGCAGCTGTGAGAGGAATATATCACCGTCTTCGTCTTCAGCATTTTGCTCAGTATCTGTGGTCTCCACAGCACTGAACCGTTCCCACAAGACATATGTGCTATAAATCCAGCATACATTTTGCTAACAAGCTACCTGCCAAAGGCCTACACATGTGTTTGTGTCCGGTCTCGTCTGTGTGCCACAGTACTGTTCTCAACCCCTCCCGCACGCAACCACCCCTGGGCTTCACAATAGACCTTATGATGATCATTTGACTGGAATGATATTGCTGCTTCAGGCTTTATGGAGCGCAGAGTGGGGGGACAAGTAGTTTGTTACGTAATTCTCAGTAGAGAGTTTATTGTGTTCTTG
Organism: Brotula barbata; assembly: GCA_900303265.1. Lineage (NCBI taxonomy): Eukaryota > Metazoa > Chordata > Actinopteri > Ophidiiformes > Ophidiidae > Brotula > Brotula barbata. The sequence goes on from OMNV01017932.1 coordinate 21,547, forward strand.
AAGGCTCCCTGTTCCCGTTTTTGTGTTATTTTGAGCTAAAGGTAGTGCCGCAGGACATGTGAAGTCTTCCCATGTTTCTTTTAAATTATTTCTGAAGCACTACTGACACTGTTGCACTGAAGGATGACAATGTCCCCATACATTATTGAAGAAGAAGAATCGGGGCTTTCGCCTGTATTTGGTCATATTCTGTAATCTATTTCCATATGGAAATGCAGTTTGATTACTGCATTTAACCCATCCATAGAGGAGCAGAAGGCAACTGTTAAAGCGCCCGGAGAGGAACTCGGGGTTCAGTGTCCCGTTCAAGGACACTTAGACGCATGGAAAGCAGGAGGTCGGGATGGAACCGCCAACCTCATGGTTGGAGGACGACCCGCTCTGCTGCTGGGCCGTGGCTGCCTCACCAAACTGGCACCAACATAGACTTCTTATCATTACTTGTCACTTTAAAAATAATGTGATTGATGTGTTTTTCACAATTACTTTTCTGCTTTTGCAGGGGACTAGAAGTACGGATACAATGCGAGTCCATGTGCACACCAAATTCTGCATCCTATGTGTGCTCACCTTCCTCTTCCAACAGTGCAGCCACTGCCACGAAGAAGGGCACGACGGGCATCACCATGCTAACCAGAGCCATGCCCACGACGACCGGCAAATATCTCAGGCTCCGTACACAAGAGGGGTCACTGTGTCGCCGCAGTCTGAGAATCCCCACGGGGACACGCTGGTGGAGGAGCAGCACTTCTACATCCAGAAGCTGTTCAAGCGTTATGGTCAGAAGGACCGGCTGGATTACGGGGGATTTCAGAGCCTGCTGCTCAGTTTAGGTCTCGGTGAAGTCAAGGTGGTTGGCGTGGATCACGAGGATCTTGGCCATGACCATGTAGCACACCTCGACCTGCTAGATATGCAGGAAGGCCATCATTCTCATACAGGCACCAGTGACGACCACAGCCGGGAGCACAGGCACAAACATGGCCATTCACACCAGCCACCCAACTCACACCAACCCCTCACAGAACAAGTTACCACAAAGTGTAGCCAGCAGGCTGCAGCCACAAATCCGGCTGCTGGTCCACCTAAGGAACATGACCATAAACATAATCATGATAATCACCATGATGCCAAGGTAGAGGACAGTGATTCTACAGGCATTCCTTCCATCAGCCAGGAACGGCTGCCGTCAGCAGAAATGGAGTCGTCCAAAGAGGAGGAGCAGCTTCCAGAGACTTCAGCCAAGTCCTCTTTTGTCCCCGCAGATAGCCGGCCCAAGAAATTGAGGAAGCACAAGGGGGCCAGGGGGCAGCAAGGGCAAAGCAAATCACCTACTTCCAAACCTCAACGTGAACACACTCATACACATACTCATGGACATGGCCACAGTCATTCCCATAAAGAAAAAAGAGAAGCCCCAGGAGAGCCCGCCAGTCCCACCTTGCCAGCCTCTATCGATCCTGGGCATCCTGGGGGCCTGTCTCACCAGCATGAAGAGGTAGGACCTGAATGATACTATCGAATGTATTAACATATCCATAGGAAACATCAGAAATATAATCTGCTATGGCAGGTGAGCTCTTTAGTACCCATACAATTAACTGCACAGCAATACAAAGACAACAAACGTGCAATACTATGAGGTATATGATGTTCATCTCAATGGATTGACAATTTTAATTTATAGTTTCAATTGTCAATGATTTCTCCCTCTGTTGTTTCAGTGTCTGAACCTAACCGAGCTCCTCACCCACTATGGCCTGAGTCCCGATTCACTCATCTCCCGCAGCCAGTTCACTTATCTGTGTCCCGCCCTGCTCTACCAGATAGATAGTCGCGTCTGCATCCGACATTACCACCAGATGGATGTTGAGCAGAAAGCCCTGGAGCCTGTCAGCTCTGGTAAGAGACAAGCACTTTACAAATTCAGTCTACTTGAACTGACAGAACTTGTCATGTAGAATGCAACAAACAATGATTTCTGTCAGACGTATCACTAATTACTAACCAGTGTCACCGAGAATACTTAAAGTCTGGTGTCTCAAACGAAGGCCATTGTTGCCCGCATTCATTCTTAAGCAAGTCTGCAGACACACTGTTTGAAGTTAGTGATGACATCTTGGCGCCCCATTTCATTTTATTTGCCCGTTGGATCAAGCTGCCAGGGATTAGCGTGTCCAAACAGTCCATAATCAATACTGAATTCTGTATTTGTTCCACTGCGTCCTGTTCATGTCCTGTTATAGCAGGTCATTCTTTTGAAGTCAAATCCTAATAATAAGGTCGTATATCCCATCTGCTCTTCTAGTGTTTTCCACGGTATTACAGTTATTATTTGTAAGCATGAAAACCTAACAGTAAACAGGTGACAGGGCGGTGGGGGGGGGTGTTATTATCAGGATACACCAGCTGTACTTAGGCTTTTGATGGTCTTTTTTCATCTCACTTTTTACCATGTGCCCACATTTTTAAACATTACCACAAAAGCATACAAATCACCATAAGAAATCATCCGTTTTCCAGGAAAGCTGCCTTAGATAAACTTATTTTAGCAGCTGTAATGGTGGTTTCTAGTAATAACCTCATTTGTATGTCATTTTTATAAATGAAAAATAAATGAAAGGGGGAAGAAGGGAAGAGGCGCCTAATAAGAGTTATTGAATTTATTTTGAAACTAACGTGCCACAGAATAGATCACAAAGGGAATAAAAATTGCCATTGGCTGCAAAAACAATTGTCCTCATTAGTAGGAAACCACATGGCCGTCATTATAAACCACTGGGTTCATAATATGATGCTATCAAAATGTACTTATAACGTGCAGCTCCACTGGAGGACACACCGCACACTGGTTCTGGTGCCATAATAGAATGTTTATTCAAACTTTACAAGCCTTAACTTTTTTTGTGGTCGTAATTCATATGAACCCTGGAATTACTATTCTCTGTTACACCATATGCCACTCTGAAATACTAAGCACCAGAGCAAGGCCGCATCCTTCTTCATGAAAACTTCACAGTGCACAAAACAAACAAGGACATTTGTTGAGGAATAAGTGAATATTATATTTGAAGCACGTCACGTCTTATGAGTACATCAAGAGTTCATGTCAGACCCAAAGACACCATCAATAGGCCGTTGTTGGTTACTGATTTCATGCCTCTTGCACATTTCCACCCATTGAAACATCAGTAACCTTTATAGACAGATGAAGAAACATTGCCTTTGAACCCTTGAATTTTACCATTAAACTGCACTCATGGTAGGATGATCTCACAATTAGAACCTTGTTTTTGACATTTGTATCCCTGATAACACAGTGGTCACGAAACCTCAGAGTTATTTCAGCACAATCACATCTGTTTACCTCCAGTTTACCCAAACAGATCTTACTTTGAGCTGTCACGTTCTATTTCGGGAAGTCATGAATCAGTCCAGTTTTCAGCCAATCTTCTGTTGTTGGCCGCTGTGCCACTTTGCACGAGCAGCCTGTGATTAAATGTTTTGCTCATGATGGATTGATGGGTTGTGCTGGGGGGAGGACACTTACCCACACCACTTCCCAGATGGTCTTGAATTTAATTGGCAACCGTGTCACAAACCCACATCTGTAACCCAGTGTTTTCCTGAATGTGTGTACTATTCGGTAAACAGCAGCTACTGACTGAAAAGATTTGTCACCTTTAAGATTTCACTGACTGTGAATCTTAGCAAGAATATAGCTGCTGTGTGAGCCTCACAAACTCACATATTTATTTGTAGATTCATTTATTCAAAGACACACACACACACACACACACATACTCCCAGAGAGTCTGACAGTTAGTGTTTATACCCAAAAAAGCCATTATGGATTATCCGGATCAGACATGCTGAATTAAGATCATTCACTTCTTACTAAAATAATGTTGATCCGTGTGAAATGCTTTGTGTCCTCATCATTAATAACTGTTGTTGCCTGGGCAACAAACTACTTTTCCTGTTTTCTGTTAATATGATTGTTGTTTGCGTCCCTTTCAAAAAACTCAACTCACTTATGTTGAAGAGTTCCTTGTTCCCATGGTTCTCGAAAACTAAAGAATGGTGTTGCGATTCGCATGCCTGAATTGATAATATTCAGCAGTTATGGTAGATGGTGTCAGTGTTTGTCCACTAGTTAGCGCTTAATTTGAAAAAACACTAAACCAATTTTGTGGTTGTGATTTTTTTGTGAATGTTGGCCATGGAACAAACAAGATTTTGGTGAGAGTGCCACCATGTGGCCATTCAAAAAAAAACCTTGTTTGGGATAATTCTTGTAGAAAAAATATAGACGGGTTGGTGCAGGATTAATCCATTGGAGTCAGGTGTACCTCAACAAATGTCAATCATGTTGAAACACTTACTTGCTGCATGGTGTATTTGAATGAGCTAGTTGATCGTTTTACACGATTTTACTGTAATGCGAAAAAAATGTCGTTGACATTTTTAAATGAATTCCAGTTACTCTAACAGATAATAACATATTGTTTTGATTGTGAACAAATTTGAATGAAACTTGTCCATGTTAATTCTGTGGTCATGAGTTCTAGTTGTCCAAATAAAATGGTTGCTACTGCTCGGTCAGTTTGAATGTACATGTGCAACTTTAATGATAATCCACATTCAGTTGCCAAATTAATATTTCTAGACTTTTTTCTATTACATAATTGACTAATTAGTGCTGTTTCATAGGAGAAAACACAGCATCTCATTTTTCTTGCAGATATGTTTGCTGCCGCGGTGAACACTCCACACTTTTACACTAAGGATAGAATATTGCTGTCAAACCAGCAGGCAGTGAAGTTCAACTGTGAGAAAAGAGGATCTCCCAAACTGCACAGTCTTTTAAACCTCTAATTATTAAACACACAGTCCCTCCGGAGACATATGCATCACATGTGCTTTAGGCAGCAGTGCGCTATAAAAATGCTGATGACAACGAAGAAGACAGCATGAACATGTCAAAAGGGCAAGAATGTTTCCTCATTAGTGGAAAACTAGAGGCACAGAATGCTCTGCCGCGCTGCACCAAGTCTCCACTGCATACGAACCGCATGCCGCAAAGCTACCTCTCATTTACCTCCTGCCAGCATCCATTGGGGAGCTGGGTAAATTGTATTTGGTTTCTTTCTGCTCCCCACTCCCCTCTCTTTTTGCGCTCTGCCAATTAGGGGAACCTAAGCGACACCCTGGGCCATTTTTCTGAGCCATGGCTCATAGGAGACGCGTAATTGGAGAGAAGACACAGACCAGTGGGTCTCCTTCTCCTCTCTTTTGCTCCCATATCGCCACCTTCCAATGTCCCTCCACAGCCTTCTGCACACGTCTTCCCCAGCACACAAACACACACACGCGTACGTAATACGGCGCTCGCATAAGGGCAATGAAATTGAGGAGTAGATGAGCTACGTAAGTGTGAAGGACCTGCGGTGATGTACTGTCTGGATGATGTACAGTTAGCTCTCAGGGTTACACAGAGTTCTGTCTCGTGTGACAAATAAGAAAGCACCCAGCTGTAGCATCTGTACGCTCGCAAGGCAAATTAAAAACAGTGATAACAGCGAAATAATGAAAAAAATAAAAGTTATTTGCGATGCTTTCAGCTATGATGAGAAAATTGATTCAGATGTATCTAGTGTATCCAGTGTATCTATTCTAATCAAGATGCCCTCGGAAAAAATGGTGGAAAATGCAATAAGAATATTAGTTATTGTACTATTCTGAAGAGGGCCAACAACCGCTCACTTTTTGTCATGAGGTGACGGTGACGCTGGCCATTTCTAAGGTTTGTGTCCAAACCGAAAGGTGAAGCAGAGTCACGGCAAAAAGGTCTGACGATGCGAGGCTTGTGAGAAACGATGAATTATTCAGTAAAACGTCTTAATTTGTGAAAAATGTATACTTTTCCTTCTAAAAGTTTAGCAAAAGATATTGTGAAAAGAAAAAAGCCTTTAGTCACAGAACAACAAACCCTTGACCCCAAAGGATACAAAAAATAAATCACACGAGTCTGAGCAATATGTACCGTTCCCGAGGGCCACACCGGTGAACAAGAATGGAGAGAGGACCTCTCTGGAAAAGTCCATTAGACATGCTGAAATACCCCGAGCTCCAAGCGTCGGGAAGAAAAGCGAGAGACAAATCTGTGCGGCACGGTGTTTCCTGTACGTTTAACAGGAGAGCAGCACAGCACCTTATTCACAGATCACCAGTTGAGTTTGTCGTCGCACGTTCAGATAGCGCCCCAGAAATGTCTCGCAAAAGCCAATTGGCCTTTCCGTGCACATTAGGCGAACACTTTGATTTAGTCAGAAGGTGTCCCATAATGTCAGCGGCAGTAAAGGGCCCAGCGTGTCGCAAACACACCGCCAGCTTCAGTGTGGCATTGAATTTCATACCACATTAGATGTTTTGTCCTCTGTAACGAGGGAACTGTAAACTTTTTCTCCTCTTGGGTTTGCACTGTTATGACACACGTCTAGCTGTGACAGGTGAGCTGACAGTTTAAATGATAGTGTACCTTTCTGACTTCTTCTCTTCTGCATCATATCTCCTGTCTGCAGCCACGAATGAAAAATGAGGCGAGTGGAATTCTGCTGAAATGTCATTTCGCATTTCTTGCTTTAGGCCTTGTGTGTCATCACAAGGACACAGGATGGAAAACCTCTGGGGGACATTTTCCGTAACGTGAACTAGATGGGGAAAAGTGCCTTCAGCCACACAAACTGTTGATAAAGCCTCAGCTATTAATATTTACAGTATACTTGTTATTCTAAAAGTAATCTAGTTGTCTGGCTGAGAGATTGGCTGAATAAATCATATGTATATAACTCTTTACACATATACAGTATATATATGTATTACGGCTGGCCCTGAATAGATTTACGGCATCGTCAATACATCAATAATGTAGGGCTATGCACCTATAGCAGGGGCTTCCAACTGGTGGTAGCGACACCATTGTGGTCCATGATAATGACTTCAGATCCATCTAAGTTTTATTTTGCAACGCCAGTGATTTTCCACCCTGCAATACCTGAAGAATAAGTACAGCGCTAGACTGGAGACAGAAAATGTCCGTCCATCGCTGGACTGACAAGAATAATGTCAGATATCTTGAACGTGTCTTCCTGCTTCAGTGTCTACTCGGGCTCAGCATTTTACCGCTACAAACTTCTAGATCCATTGTAGGATGAATCATTGGATTCTTTGGTCACAAAAATAGGATCAGTAATTATGTCTCGAATATCACTGTCACTTATAATACTGAATAGTATATTAAAATATGTATGTATTACAGTGGAATTTTTGGCTTTGGCTACCTTGATCTCTATCAGTAAAGATTGTCTTATTTCATCTTATTAAGTTAATATCAACTTATGGTTACATAAACCTCTGCCGTGTCGTTTTTCTTTGTTCTCCTTTCTTCAGTGTGGGTGTGGCTGTGGGGCTTTGTGTCCATCACCATCATTAGCCTCCTGTCCCTGCTGGGTGTTGTCCTCGTGCCCATTCTCAATCAGTCCTGCTTCAAGTTCCTGCTCACTTTCTTGGTCGCCCTGGCCGTCGGCACGCTGAGCGGCGACGCCCTCCTCCACCTCTTGCCACATGTGAGTACTTCCACAATTTACACTTGTGTTTCAATCAGCTTTTATGTTGCACAGTTTACATTTCACCGGGCCAATGCCACACGCTCAGCTGTGACGATGGTCTTCATTGGTCGGTGTTCGGTCTCTCACTTTCAGCAGGAGACACAAGAGTCTTGTGAAATACCGTTTATTGTATGTCCTGGTGTGCCGACACTCCCAACCTTCATGTTCTTCTTGTCTTCTGTCGGACCGATACAGTCTCAAGGGCAACATGACCACAGCGAGGTTGGGACGAGCCACTCCACAGATCTGGCAACGGAATTTGATGGAGTGTGGAAGGGTTTAACGGCACTGGCTGGCATCTACCTCCTCTTTATCATCGAACACTGTATCGGCATGTTTCAGCACTACAAAGACCAAAGGGTAAGAATCTCGTGTAACTCTGAACATTTGGCTTTGTAATGTGCTATAGATGAAGCATAAAATTGTGTCTTCCTCAACACAGTGCACAAATAAACTGAATGAAGAAGGCAAAATTGGCAGGAAATTGTCAGATCACAAGCTGAACCGTCGCTCGGACGCAGAATGGCTCCACCTCAAGCCACTCGGTGAAGGTAAACATCGCCGTCAGCCTCGGCTGTGCGATCGGAATTTCAAACCTGTTTTTGTTTTTGTTTCGTCTTTTTTTTTTTTTTTACTTCAGCCAGGATAAAAAGTGATGTCACAGCGTGGTCTCTCTTCTCTCCAGATCCGAACAGCACAGCAGTCTCCTGTGACAATGGCCAAAACGACACACAGCTAACAGAGCTCCAAACCCCCGAATCCCCCACACGGACACAGGCGAGCGGAGTCAAGGCCAAAAAGCACAGTCACGGACAGAGGCACTCGCACGGACACGGACACTCGCACGGGGGTAACTGCCACTCAGACCAGGAGATGAAGGACGCCGGTATAGCCAGCATCGCCTGGATGGTCATCATGGGCGATGGCATGCATAATTTCAGCGACGGCCTGGCCATAGGTAAGACGTTCACATTTTCTACTGGATCTAAACTGTGGCCACCAATTTGTAAGACAGTAAAACAGGAACAATGTTTGAGAATTCTCTGTGTGTCTGTTTGTACAGACAAAAACGTTGGTAATGTTTGTGTTTCGGCGACAGACGGCCAATACAACTAAAACATGAGACTGAAGCTTGGTCTTTAATAACAACCGTCATTCTGTTGATTGTCACATCCAACAATGCTGTGTTTTAATTCCATCTTTGGGCCAAACAAATTACATGCAGCATATATAATTATACGCAACTTCAAATTGTGCGAAATGCAGGATGGAAACCCAGACAGCAGATGACGTTGTGAGCTCTGGAACACAGGCTTGTGACGGTGAAATTCAGCCCCGCTGCACAAATAAGAGCCTTAGCAACATGTCTAACTTGTCTTTTGCAGGTGCAGCATTCAGTGCAAACATCACAGGAGGCATCAGCACATCAGTGGCTGTTTTCTGTCACGAGTTACCTCATGAACTTGGTACGTTTACAGACAAGACGGAGAAAGAGAGCATCATAAACACACGCAATAAACCCACTAAGTCACTCTAAATGTTCCTTATTCAAAAGAAAAGAAAGGAGATTGTAGTGCTTAATCATCAGCGGTGAGGTCACGTAAGACAGTTTAATTTAGTGAGTTTCTTCTTACCTGATCCTGCAAAGGTAAAAACACATCCGTAATCATGCTTTCCATCAGGACGTTTTTTGTTGTTGTTGTTATTTTGTCTTTGGCTCGATTAATGTGTCAGTCGGTGAGACCTCAGGTATAGATCAAACTCAGACACGTGGATGCCAAATGGGTGTGTGTGGGGGCTTGGATTAGTTTTCCTTGGATCCAGAGACGGCGAGCGTTCTTGCAGCAGGCTCCTCCAATGCCTGAGTGTGTTTGTGCGTACAGGTGGGAGAAAGAAACGGGAAGAATGAGGCGAAAAAGAAAAATGAGGGAAATGCACGGGGCCATCCGCGGCAGATCAACACTAATGATGTGTCTTCCTGTAGTGAAGTTTTAAAGCCTCGTTTGTGTGGTTGATGAATAAATCGTGTCAAAGCGAGAGCCAATGAAGAACGGCCTGTTTTTGTCTGCCTGCTCCTCCTCGTCTGGTCTGACTAGCACCAAGCTGCTATTAGTGTTGCCGTCCTGGGGTACAAGTGGCGGACGGGAGGCAGCTGCAAACATCTTTGTGGAGGGATGGGATGGAGGACAGGAAGTCCCTTTAACTGAGAAGTGTTTTGTTTTTCCACTTTGCCTCTTGAACCTGATCGAACCTGAGCTACGCCGTTCCCCGTAATCCCTCCGTTTCTGTCACACTGACAGCTTGAGCAGATTTGGATAGTCGGCTCGTCGGGTCAAAAGCTTCTCTATTGATTTGATTTACACGCGTACACGTGAGCTGAACTTTTGAGCGGTTTGGCTTAGAAGCACAATTCTGGTGTCGTCCTAAACCGAGTTAAATATGGTGAATCCTGGCTAAGAGCAGAATCTATCAACCAAACCGTATGTGTGGCCGTATGTCGGCATCCAGCGAGTTTAGTAACGACCCTAGTGTTCAGGTAAACAGGAAGTGAGGTCATATCATATCATCCGTACGTCTCTCTGAGGTACACTTTGCGTGTTCTAAGCTCGAGTGCCAAAAGGAGGCTCCCGGCTGAGGACGCACAGCGTGCCCTCAAACCACCCGAGCACAAGAACATTTACGAGATCGGTCTCTCTCCGCGTGGAAATGTCTCATCTTTCGCGCGACAATTTAGCGTGATTTTTTTTTTTCAGTAGCGCCGCCATCGTCCTCGCGCCCCCATAGGGCCTCCTTGGCAGACGATCCCAGCAGTTTGACGAGTGCACCTCTCAGCTGCTTCTAAACAAAAAAGCGTCCCCGACTGGCAGCTGGAAGACAAAGAAGATGATTATGAGAGTTCTTTAACCACCCATAGTGAAGGTAATTGGCAGTGATGGGTGTGTTAATTGCAGTAGATGAGGCGGCGGCAGGCACGTTGGAGTGTCTGACGGAACGGAACCGAGGAGGCAGGAAATGCCAGAGGAAGCTGGAGTGGAAAAAAGACCAGTGATGTGAAAAAGTGCACGTGCTGTCTGATCCCTTCCTCTCCACTCTGTTACACTTCACAGCCCGTCCCCGGATTTGATTGATGGATGAGTGCACAGTGGTAATATATTCATTGTGGTAATTAGCAGGGAAAAAGAGGCCACTTGTTACACGGTGGAGGAAATGTAGGCCACCCCCTTCTTGGTATTCATCTCTTTCTCCAAATCCAGGGCGTTTCCGCAGAGACTTGGGCTCTCTTCCCGCATTTGCCCTGGCAATGATTGAAGAGGGAAGAGAGGCTACAGCACGCATATGTAATCATAAGTTCATCAGCGGAAAGTTTAAAGATATATTTCCAAGAACGAGCAGCAGGCCGGGGGAAAACAGGAAAGCGAGACCGACGGCGGCGACAGACGCGGGGAGCGAATTTAGTTTGAACGATTTGACCTCAT